>JAQGAZ010001690.1:0-25672 GCA_034692225.1 Polydesmus complanatus
CCGTTGGCGATGACGTGTTCAGTCACGTGACCAACAATCGGAACGGCAGAAAATCGGATGTGTGCAACGGGCCTTAGACTACGCATGCTGCGCTTAAGCTGAATTTCAAAAACGAGTGATAAAACCCCCTTTTTAGAGGGATGATTTTTCCCTCCCGCATCCCCTTAAACACCACTGAGTCGAGTTATCAAACAAAAGTCGAAGGGTGGCGTCAGTGATGGAAGCTGGAGAAGGCGAAAGAGAGTGAAGAGAGAAAAAAGAATCGACGATAACTACTGGTAGGCTGCAGACATCTAAATTTTTAGCTCTACACAATTTCCGCTCTGTCAATCGTTGCAATTTCTTTTGTATAAATCTCTTCCAAAGAAATCGATAACGCAACTAACCACCGCGCATCATCCAAGCGTACGCTGCGGATGGAATACGTGTAAGTAAACGTCACAAAGTTACGTGAGTGGAAGTGAACAAGAAAAAGTGGGAGGAAAGGAGAAAAGATGACTGTAGACGTGAAGAGAGGGAGCGAGAGAGAGAGTCCGGTCTGTTCTTCACCGTCTACATCAACTTTTATAGTCGCCAACCCCTGTTTTAAATATTTGATGTATTCGACCGAAATCGTAATATTGTTTATGCCCCACAAATACGATTCGACCATCACCCTCCCTATCTCTACCCTTGCACTGCAGTTGACGTTGAGAAAACGCCATCGACAGTCACGTGTTCTCTCCGTGATATATAGTTACTGATTTTATATCGTAAAAATATTGTTATTTTTTTCCCCTCCCTTTCTTCATCATCTTATCCTCTCCCGTTCATCTTCAGCGCTGTAGACGCCGATGCGTGCCTTCCCCGCAGTTGAACGTCACTCGGCGGGCAGAAACGACCGTTTCCTAGCTCACTCCCCTCTCATCTCGATAAATAATTGAGTTCGTTCAAATAGATTTTTGGATCAAATTGCCTTCTAAACAATTTCAAACACTTTTCCATTTATCTTATGAAAACTTAAACCTTTTTTTTTCAAATCCTTATAACTTGAATCGTTTTGCATAGCGCATAACTCATGCTAGAGTTAAAGCTGATGAAATTATCAAACAGAACTTAAAATGAAAATTACAAATTTTACTGATATTATTTCCATGAAAAATTAAAACTAACCACAGTCAATAGCCTTTTATGGAAAAACGTTTTTAAATATTCTTCGGATTTATCTCAGGAGCAAATAATGTATAGCCTACATCATAAACATTATTTTACCACTCACTCTAATATTATATTCTAAATCTTAAATTTTTTTAAGAATCAGATTATATTTCTCGTAATTTCTAAATAAATTATCAAACAAAAAATTTAAAGTGAATGTATAGAATTACATATTGATAACACAATTTGATTACAGATAATAATGTTCAAGTTTTAAACTGTATAATTGACTCCCTTTCACCATCAAAATACTTATAACCCACCAATTAAAGTGAAATTTACGAAGATAAAGAAATGAGTACCGAATCAGATAATTTTCGATTTGGGGAAAAAAAAGTCAATACCGTAGTTGTAATTACGAGTACAAATGCCTCTTAGTTGAATGATTCGTGATGAAGCTAATAAATTATAAACGTAAAAAAAACCTTTAATTCTGATATTATTTTAATAATATTATGTTTAAAAAAAATTTTTTCCCTAAAAATGAAGCCTTAAATCAACTTTTTAATTTCAAATAATTTTACAGAATAAAACAAGTTACCGGAATTTTATTTCAAATAACAAAAGGACTAATAACAAGTTAAAGTAAGGTATCGCACACAAAATTATTATTCCATCATGTTATTCGTTAACTAACGAGATTATTACCCAAAATAAAAATATTGCATCCGGATTTGCAATCGCACGAAAATGGTAATAAATGTCCGAACTTAACGGTCAATTAATCGATCGATTGTTTATCTTTAAAGTGTGAGCGAGGCCGTAAAAAAGCGGTTGATAAAAGCAGCCTTTTCCAAAGAGTGCGCGCGAGCTAATGCGTTGATAGAAAAGGTGATGCGAAAATGATAAATAGCATCGTTGAGGAAAAGAAACGTCGAACGGCGCAGACGCAAAACCAAAGCGTTCGAAGATATTCTTTTTCGTTGCGAGCAACAAAAAGTCAACTGTATGAAGTTATCGACTGCAACCATAAATATTTGTATTTTTTTATTATTATTATTATTTTTTTTTTTTCGTCTCCCACCTATCGAACCCACACACACACATACATGCTCCACGCCAATATCAATTTAAAACAGAAAAGCGCCGATTTCCCTTAAGAAAGTCCACGAGCGAAATTCACCACATCTTTTATGCGTTACGCGCACGCGCGATATGCAAACAAAATAACGCGCGCGGCATCGAGCGACGTTTTTGGCAATATTGAAAAATTAGGTCTACTAACGTACGCGCAGTTTGGAGCGGAAATTGAAAAACGGATGTGAAGAGAGGGAAGGAAACCGTCCGAGAAGAAGATGGGGAAAAAATAAGAAGTAAAAAAAAAAATCAAGAGTAAATAAAAATGTAGACGAGTATTGTGCACAATAAGAAAAGTAACACGAGAAGGCAAAAAGAAGCATCGATCGAATCACTTTTACCGCCTTCCCCCTTTAGCTAAGAAAAAAAAAATAAATAAAAACGTCTGTAAATAAAATATATATCAAGATTGAAATTTGAAACTAGAAATATTGATCAAACGACGCTGAGTGAAGCTGTTGGAATGAGATCGGACAGGATGGCAGACAACGTCGGGTACTACATTTCACATTTTTTATAGGGCTCAAAAATGTGTGTATCACTTTCTTCAAATTCTTAGTGCTTTCGTTTTTAATACAGTACATAATTCTTTTTAACCTGTATTTATTTATCTTTTTTTTTTTTTTTTAATTTTAGAAAATATTTTTGAGTTTATTGATATTGAGTACCGGTATTGTTTAAGTTTATAGAATGTTTCTTTTTGCCTCCAGCCATTTCTTAACTTTACTTCCTTTTTTTTATTGTTTGATTTTAGCGAACGTTATTTGAGCTTATAATATATATTTTTTTAAAGTCTAGCAGTCGACTTATTTGAAGGTTGCAATTTTATTAATGTTTATTGATTGATTTATTTAGTTTCTTTTTTTTTTTTCATTACTTTATTTCTAAAATCGTTTGGAAACGTTTTTTTTGATTAAAAACAGTCCCACTCATATAATAGCTTAAGCAACAAAAAAATGTATATCCGGTCTAATGTACGGTTAGAATTCGGGGGCGGGGTAATGGTAAAATTTTCGTCAATCGCCATTCATATCTACACATAACCATTTACCTGAAGGCAACGACACAAAAAATTTCGGAAGAATATAAATTACCCCACGGCAAATTTTGGTCCCCTCCCAAAAAAATCCATTTCTTAGATATTCTTCTACATAATTCATGATTTCTGCCTACTCATTGAAATCTAAATCCAGCCAAGTTAATGGCTCTGGTCATCCGAATAGAACAAGCTCGCCAATTCTGTTCTATTCTTGAAGAAAAGATAATAAACCTAAAACGACTACTTTTATTACTTAATAAAAAAAATAGCATATGGTAAAAATATGAGAATAACAGCTGGGAAATGGGTTCCGGAAAACTTTCTTAATTTTTACCAAAGGCATTATTATAGATTCTGCTATTATTATCGTACAAATATGAAATTAATTTTGTTAGTGGGTGTAACGTTATATGGTGCCCCATCTGTCAAAAGAAAATCTATAAAATAAAATATCAGTATGACAAATGCCTACGAATTACTATTTTGTTTTTACCGTATTAGGCAGCGAGTGACAAACCTGAGCTAAATATCTTATTTCGCAATTTGCAAAAAACTTGTCAATTTTAGATCATCTCAACTTGCGCGCAAATTTCATTTAAGAGACAAGTAGGCTACTTCGTGAATTTCATTTCTTTTTTTATTGTTTTATGAAATTATATGCATTTTTTCAGTGCTCAATTTGAGTGATTTATTTGTTGAATTGAAATCATTAAACCATCGCGTAAATGAAGATTTCCTATTTACGAGTATAAAAAAAAATCAATCAAAACCTAGTTCAAAATGCCTCAAATTAGGGAATTAACTTATTAAAATTTTGCTATTTTTGTTCATATAGTATTTGAATTTTAATGAAAAGTTAAATTTATTTTTTTAAAATCAAAATATTATTTTCAATAGAAAGATAAATTCGCTTTTGCAGAAATCTATAGAAGTAAAGAAATTAGAAACGTGGCAAATTTAGAATTTATTAAGTTATCCTGAAATAGCTTATTCTCAATTAAAGTTTTATTTTTTAACACTTGTGAGAAATGTTCTACATCCAATATTTCTTTCGGTCTCAAGTCTTCCAATGGTTGCGGAACGAATACGCCGCCAAGCAAGAAAAGAAACGAGTAAAGGAATCGGCAAGATATAAGTAATTACGTCATCCAAGCTTGAAATCTGCGCGTTTAAGGCACCGTTTATGGATTTTATCGCAACGGATATAAATGTATCGATTCCTGGGGGAAAGCCAATGTAACTACCAAAATAAGATTACGCCTGAATAATGAAATTACACGAAGCAAAGAGTGACCTAAGCATCTATTTGTGCTTCAACTTTTCGGTCAACAGATTTTCATTACGGTATTCCGTTACAGAAAAAGCGATAAATTTACTAAAAGTACTCCGAGTATTCGGAGATTTAATTTTAATTTTGGAGTACCAGAAAACTCTACCTCAATGATTACTAACATTAGTAATTCATTTTAAAATTTAATTTACATTCGCCTTTCTCATTTCATAGAATATCATATTAAATTTTATAATGGCCGGTCAAAGTGATCTATAAAGCCTTTTTTATTGCTTTCTTTTGTCCGTGCTGTACATGCAATGCCCATTAAATCGCTTTGACCATAACAATACACTGACTAGAAAGTGCACACAGACAGAACGTACGTTCACTAAATTAAAGCGATTCACTGCAACATATTCATAGAAAAAAGAAATAAATCGAAGTCATCGCTAAGGCGGTTCTACGTTAAAATTAATAAATTAGCAGAACAATAAATGAATGAACTCGCAGTGGGTATTGTTTAACATCTCGAGTGTAATTCGATTGCAGAAATAAACGCGAGAAAGAGACTCAATTCAAAATCAATTTCATCAAACACATCACTCGTCGACAGTAATAAAATAATCAAACCGCGTCATTCATTTTTTGCATCGCAGCATCTCCAAATCAACACGTTTGCTTTATAAAGCTTGATCTACCGGCTCGTGATTAAACGCAAACACACAAAATACATAATGGCAATAAACACTTCCTCGTTATGCACCTATTCGCCGTTACACGACCTCTCTTTATACAGTACTCGTACTGTACAGCGTTATGCTATAATATCGTTTTACGGTCAATATTTATTAATACGCGCTTTAAAAAAAAAACAAAAAATTGATTTAAATAGAGATAGCATTTATTAAGAATTAAATTACCATTTAAGAATTATTTAATCAATAAAAGTGTGCCAATAAAATTATAACAAAAGTTTCACTAACAATGCTAATAAATATGCATAGTACATAGTATGTAATAAAATAAATAAATAAGCGTATTTGAATGCAGCAATTTAAATGAGGGAAAAATCGACAGCAACACGTTTTTTTTTAAGTTAATAAATTCTATTATGAAAGCTTGTAAATAACTAATGTAACGTTTCTCTATTGCGTAGCACTAATAATAAATGATGCAGAACATTTTCAACTTGTTTTTCCGTGTTCTTTAAAAAAATAATAAATAATTTTAACCAAAATATTGTAACAACTTAGAATTCTAAACTTTCAATAATAATTTATTAAAAAGCATTCAAAATTTAATCAGTTATTGATTCGATAATAATAATTATTAATGTTAAAATTCGTAATTACCGGTAATTATTTTTTGGTCTTTGTTTTACAACCCCAGCGGAAATATGAAATTGTTTCTAAAACTCATTTCTTAGGAGTAAGAAAAACACGAAAACTAGCATTCAGAATCAATTTCATTTCCCAACAAACCTAATTACGGTACCTTCGATTTTTATTACAATCATGATCATAACGCCTACCTTTTCAATTAGCACCGATGGAATGAATGTATCAATTACAAATGCGCGTTAGAATTTATTTACATTCCAAACCTTAACTCAAATAAGTCGTAAAATTCAAATGATGTTCTCTGTCGTGTCCATGTTTCACTCTCTCGCAGAATTTTATGTTTCGAGTCGGATATTTTGGCGGGGAAATCGATAATCCGCCGAAAAATAGTGCAGATGCGCATGCGATTAAGGGCGATCACAGGCAAATAAAAATAAGAGTGAAATTAAAGAGAGGCAAAATACCATCGATCCGGTACGTTGACGTTTGAAATAATTAATCTCCTATTTTCCCTTACCACCCACACCCAATCTAGTTGGCCCTTACACTCGCCCGACATTGATTTGGCGCCAATTGGCAGGCGGCACGAACGCAGCTTCATTCGTTTCATCATTTAAATTAGCTACTCGCTTCTAACACATAATTTAATACGCATCTGTTTTAATTATCTCTAGAAAACACTTTATAATAGTTATCGAGTATCAATAATTTATGCTGCACTTTGCTTAAATCAGGGAAAGAAACAAACGTGAAAAATTAACGCCTATTACTGTATTGGTCAAATAATATTGTAATAGTTAAACTAAGGCAACATTATTGGTAAATAGTGATAAAATAATTACGGTATTAATTAAAAATGTAATTTAAATCCCCTTTAAATTTATTTATAAAATTTCTTTATTGAACTTTTATTTTTGAAAAAATTGAATGGTTTTCAAAGAAATCAATTTATTAAATTTTGTTAATTTTTTTTTAAAACATTTGTGCGCTCTTTATGGCGTTACTCTTTTTATAGCTAGATGGATGTAACACCCCTCTCGCCATGACGTTGACAACTGCCCCGGTGTCAACCCTTTGCTATCCCCATACACCGTAATAAAATAATACTGTATAAAAGAAATACGTAATCTACGATAAAAAGAAAAAATCGCGCTTTTCTCAAGCTCGTAATGGCGCGATAACAAAATTAAAGAGGGAGGAAGAAATAATAATTTCAAATGGTAATGACAATATGAAATTTTATCAAAAGCATCTTATTTTTTTTTTTCTTCCTAGCGCACATCAAGCAAACATTTCTCGTTATTAAAACATTCAATTCTCAAATTTAATCAGCATTCACCGTGAAATTACCTCAGTTGGCGCCGATAAAGTTGCTTTGATTCGAAAATAAGGGGGGAAAAAAATAATAATAATTTCGCAATGCCCTCTAGTTAAACAAATGCAATCTCATTTCTCTTTTAGAAAAAAATCAACAACCCAAAACAGAATTAATGTTGGAAAAAAAATAGCGCTATCACAGCTCTCGCAATCCACCGAACGAGGGACATATTAAAAAAATGCACTGCCGTAAGCCTCGGTGAATCCGCCGAGAGAAAACTGAGCGAAACCCAAGAGATCATCGCTCGCTAAATTGATAACAAATAATTGCACTTCGATTATCTTTTAAAGCCATTGCAGTACAACTCGTGCATTGTATAGATAACAAACAGTTAAAATTAAACGAATAAAAAAAAACTTTTATTTTACCTTTGACGGGAAAGATGTCCAAAAAAAGTCGAGCCATTGAAAAATCTTAAAATAAATTTAGAAAAAAAATGTTAATTAGATAATTTGAATGTGAGAGTAAATTCATTTAATTAACAATAATTATGCCCTTCAATATTTCTTATACTAAAAATGGTTTTATTTGAACAGGAATATTTTACATTTCTCGATAATTATTTTTTCTTCAGAAATCATCTACATTTTCTAAATTAACTTGCTTTTAAATTTAACGGTAATTGCTTCTCCAACCGATATATAGCTAATGATTTTTTAATTAACATCTTGCATGTTCACCAATTTCTATGAAAGCTTAATAATGTAATCAAAACACGTTAAATGTAAACACAAATTAAAAACATTTTTCGTACGAAAATAAAATAAATTATGTAGGCTACATGTATTTTTCATTTTACTGTAGCCTACCCGGTAAAGCATAATTAATTTATAAAAACTAAAAACCTCTTTACCGAGTAATAACCATCCGATGACAGCAAAATATTTGAAAGGACTTGTTTTGAAGTTTTAAAAAAAACGAAATGCTATCTGGTCTTAAATTTATTTTTGCGCATGCGTTACCGCTTGATAAAACTATTTTCGTTAATTAACTTCAAAATTATAAAGTACTTCAGTTGGCGCGGATTTGTTTGAGAGTTAAAAATAACAGAAATAACGTTACCCTATGTATTAGTAGAAATAAAAACTCCACATTGTTAAACCGATTCGAATCTGTCATCTTTGATATGTCACCTTTAATTTGGGCGCCACTCTGTATAATTATTAAGAATGCGCCGCGATAGATTTAAATCGATAATTTCTCAATTTCGTCTATGTCATAAAAAAAAATCTTTTTTTTTTATTTTTAATATAATTTGTCTGGCGTCACTCAACTATCGGGTTAGAAAATGAATGTTTAAATTAAATTGGTCCTGTCATTTTATGGTACTCGGGTGACCCCTTCAATCTAACCCCGGCTTGTCACAATAACCGCTTTTCTTTCGCTTTTTTTCTTTCTTTCTTTAGCAACGCGATTTTTATTCTGTCACCTGCAACTTATCGCCGAGGCAATTTTACTATTGCGCCGTAAAAAAAAAAAAAAAATCGAGATATAAGCCGAATAGATAGAATTACGGCATAACCCTAAATAAGTTGGAAATAAAGAGAAAGCAGCTTTCACCTACTGTACACGGATGCAATCGATAAAAGACCCGAATCAATTTTTTTTTCCCGCTAAGTACTATCTAAAACTCCGTAAAGCATTGAATAGAAATAATAAAAACTCGCTCGCATAAATACACACAAATAGATGCACTTTCATTCATCAAATCACGAACGTCTTGCAAGAAACAGAAGGATGAGAAAAGTAGCAAAATATTAAATAAATTGCTTTTTGTCAAATTGCACATTATAGAGCAACATTTACGACTAATATTAAAACTAAAAATTGAAGGCGCTTCAATATTGATTCCGTACATTGAACTTATTTGAAATCCAAACATGTTATTTGCAAAATCTCTATACATTTAATTTTAGTTTTTAAACTATTTTAAGTTTGAAATCTATGCAATTAGCTCCAATTACAATGAAACCCGGTTATAGTGCGATTCAAGAAACAAAAAAAAAAAAATCGCACTATAAACGGGTTCGCACTATATCCGGGAAATGCTAGAATTTTAACTACAGTAAAGTGTTTTTTTTTCTTCTTCATTGAAATGAAGTACAGTATGTGCTCAAAAATATTTTTTTAAGCCATTTTTTTTGGATCTTTTTTTACCTACATAATATAATTGGCAAGAAAAAACTGTCCTGATAATTCACAATTTTTAAAAGTCTTAAGATTTGCATTTTGCAATAAGATTTGTTTTAGAAAAAAAATCATATTCATATTCTAGTAAGTGGATCGCACTATACGCGGACCTATTATACAGATTTTTAATCTCTGGGAACCAAAATAAGTTGCACTAGAAGCGGTTTTTTTTAAACACGCAAATGGTGTTGTGCAAGGAAACGGGCAAAAATCCCACAATAAGCGGACGCACTATAAACGGGTTACACTGTAATTAACTCTATTAAATTTGCTTAAAAAAATCAACTGCCAATTTTTTTTTTAATTACATGCAAACAATTTTGTTATAGCAACGTCCAATATTACCAAGCGCTAAAAACTCTATACTGTATTGTTCAAATTGAAATGTTCAAACAATTTCGTTATACTGAAAATTGAACAGTGTTATAATTTTAAGCTAAAAATATTTCAATTATATTTCTCCCTATTTCAAATTAAATAAAATTCAATTGATAAAATAATTCTAACAAGGATATTATTTTTAATTTCAGATCCATCATGTTTTATCTTCGCGGTTGATCATGGCGTTATTTTCCAATGGCACAATTGCAACAACCGCCTTTTCCTCCTTCTCCTTCTCGCCCACATCTCCATCCCCGTTTGCGATGGCAGCGGGAACGATGGCGTCGGTCGTTGCGTCGTCATTTTACCGATACCTGCAGCAGACGATATTTACCGCCTCCACCGTACTTCGAGAGATCGCGAGTTTCACGCTGTCGACTCTTTCCAACCATACTCTGGGCTCGCCGTCTGAAACCACTGCCATGTCCAATCTCGGCTCTCTTGAACGTAGAACGTTTGAGTGGGAGGGAGCCGGCCAGGATGCCGTCAACAATACTTTGGTCACGGTAGCTACGGCGGTGCTGTGGCTGGGTTCACAGAACAACGTTACGTTGCCGGACAGCGTGACGTCACCGTCTTCTCTCTTCCCCCTCCCACCCTTCCCCGCCTACTTGAGGTTAGCGGCAGACGTGGTTCACATGAGTCGAGACTATCGCTTCACCAGCAACTACTCGTCCTTGTACATGGCCGATGGCCTGATGGAGTTCACCACTTCCGACTACTCTCTCAACGACAGCGGCTTGGGCAACTATAGCAACACCACCGAGATAGCTGACGTGAAAGAAGGCTACTCCATTCCTCAGATCATCCTCATCGCGTTAGTAGCGGGCTTCCTCAGTCTCATGACAGTGGTTGGTAACTTCATGGTAATGATTTCGTTCAAAATGGACAAACAGTTGCAGACCATTAGTAATTACTTCCTGCTCAGCTTAGCCGCGGCTGATTTCGCCATCGGTCTCATCTCCATGCCTCTTTATACGGTGTATTTGTTGATGGGCAACTGGCCGTTTGGAACTTTTCTATGCGACACGTGGTTATCACTGGACTATTTGGCGAGTAACGCCTCTGTGCTCAATCTCCTTATTATCAGTTTTGATCGTTATTTCAGCGTTACGCGACCGCTGACCTATCGCGCTCGTCGGACCACCAAGCGAGCCATCCTTATGATATCGTGTGCCTGGGTTATTTCACTTATTCTGTGGCCGCCTTGGATATTCTCCTGGCCATACATAGAAGGTCAGTTTACACTTCTTCCATCGCAAACGCCTACCACTTAATTAAAAATAAATAGGGAAAAGACCAAATAACAAACAAACCACATATTAAGCACCAGTATTTTTAATTTTAAATAAATTACCAATACTAAAAATGCAAATAAAACGGGTTTAAGCCAATAATTAAAACAATACAACAGCCAATAACTAAAGCTTATAAATATCTAATTTAACGATTATTAACCATGAAATAATATTATACCAATTTACAATTATTGATTTTTAATACGCCTTGCAAATTATTTTTTAAAAAATGCAGTTATGATTTTATTAAATAAATTATTGTTCATGATTCTAAATAATGAACACTACAAAAAGAAAAGAAAATATACTTTATCTTTCATTATGTTCGTTCATTTTATTTCCGAAAGCCGTAAGCCTCCGTGGCGCAATTGGCTAGCGCGTTCGGCTGTTAACCGAAAGGTTGGTGGTTCGAGCCCACCTGGGGGCGATACTTTTTTTTGTCTTTGCTTATTATTTAATATGGAAATTTCAGCCAAAAGTAACATTTAAAAAATTTTTAAATCGAAAAACAAAAGTCCACTCATTAAATTTTCACTCCGATCGAATGGCATTAAATTAAATTAAAATTATGTTCCATTTAAAACGCAACGCATCAAATGGAATTTCCTCGGATAACTGGCGCGTTTTAAATGAAACGATAAATTTAAAAATCTCCTACAGAGCTAATAAAGTTTGTTGCTATAAGTTTTACTTTCAAAGCGTCATTCAAAACAAACACACTTTTTAATGACTGTTTAATTTTCTATTTACTAACGTATTAATTTTCTCAATATAATAAAAGAAACATATTGCCAGCATATCATTTTATAATACTCTATTATTAACTTAAATTTTATTATCTTTAACCCCAGGTAAAAGGACTGTAGAGGCCCATCAGTGTTACATCCAGTTCATCCAGACCAACATTTACATCACAATGGGCACAGCCATTGCCGCTTTCTACATTCCGGTCACCGTCATGTGCATTTTATATTGGCAGATTTGGCGGGAAACCGAGAAACGTCAAAAAGATTTGGGTAATTTACAAGCCGGCAAGAAAGATAACAGCAAGCGGTCGACATCGAGCGACGAAGTGGTCGAGCAAGAAGAATTGGCAAACAAACGTTCGCGAAGTGATTCGTCAACCACGGTTCCGACGGTGCTCACTTCGATGCCCCAGGAGATCGAGACCACCTACGTCCCCACGTCCTTGTGCATGACAGAGACCCCTCGCTACCTCAAAGTTCCTGGACGAACAAAGAAGCGCAAGTTAAGGGATACCATGTGTTACCTATGTGCAAAATACTTTAAACCGGACGCCGAGACGGAATATCAGGAAGAAGATAGTACGAGCGACGCCGGTCACGGTTCCCCAGGAAATACGACTCCGGCATCAGTGGAAACGCCCATACAATCCAGCGTTTCCCGTTGCACCTCCATGACTCTTCGCCAGGAGGTGATCCAAAGCGGATGCGGAACTTCGGTGGCCACGAAAACTCGTTTTGCTGATACCATGATCCCGCTCCTCGATCGGACTGTCCCGATTAACACAGCCAGTTCCACCGCAATCACGGGCAACGGCTTCCGGGTGAACGCGCTATCTCCCACATCCCCTATACCGCCTGCACCCATTACTCCCCCGCCACTCTCTCACCCAGCCCCCCTTCTCCCTCGCATCCACGTGCAACCCAATAGATCGCACTCGTCAGACTCGGTCTTCACCATCCTTATCCGACTGCCTCTCGACAATGTCCCGGGTGAAGAGCAGCCTTCGATTCAAATGATCGCGGAAGAAGACGAGACGGACCGTCGGTACGGGACGTCATGGTCATCGCGCAATAAAGGTAGAGAGAGTCCTAGTCGTTTCGAGCGTGGAAGTAGTCACGGCAGCGACGCTAGCACCATCGGAAAAAATATTGGCGCAAACGGTGAAGAAGGTGGAAATTTACATCCCGTCGTGTGCGTAACCGGAAGTGGAACTTCGCCCATGCGACGAATTTCCCAACCTCCCGAATCCATCAAACTCCCGCTCAACACGAAATTGGTTCCGAAACAAGCAAAACAAGCGGCAAAAAAGAAGAAAAAGAAAACGCAAGAGAGAAAACAAGATCGCAAAGCGGCAAAAACGCTGTCGGCCATTTTGCTCGCTTTCATCATCACCTGGACACCGTACAATGTGCTCGTTTTAGTCAAGAGTTTAGCCAGTTGCGGAGAGAATTGCGTATCTAATGACCTCTGGCATTTTGTCTACTATTTGTGTTACGTCAACAGCGCCGTTAACCCTTTGTGTTACGCTCTGTGCAACGCTTCGTTCAGGAGGACATATGTTCGAATCCTCACGTGCAAATGGCACACCAAAAAAAGAAATTCCAATCGCGGATTCTACAACTAAATAAAACTTTTTTTAAAAAAAAATCTTTTAATTTTACAAACTTTGAAAGAATTCAAAAATATTGAAAGAAAAAAAATTCTTTTAAAATAATTATATTTCTCCTATTTGTTGCCAAAAAAAAAAAAATATTAATAATAATAGCCCAGTTTTATAAAAATGTATGGTCCTTCTTCTAGTTCTAGTCATTTACCATAATTATTACTCTTAAATATTAATAATGTAAAAACTAGCGTTAAATTTAACTATTCATTATTACCGGTACCGAAATTATAGAAGAAGAAAATGAATAATAATATATTAATTTATTATGCAGCATAATAACTAAGCTTAGTTAAGTTTGAAAACAAGAAGAATGCGAGTCATATATTAAACGACAAGGGCCCCGTTTCATAGAGTTACAAGTTAATATTATCAGCGTTATACTCTATGTTCCCTGGTCCTAGCCATCACAAATTGGTATTATGAAAATCATGGTAAACAGTGCTCAATACTAATATTATTAACAAAAAAACTCGCTATGAAACGGGACCCAGGTCAATATAATTTCCCCCTACAATTACACGTGTTCATTTCTATAACAGGAGAACAATAATATTATCGCTGTAAATTCTATAGAATGTGCTTCATATTATTATTTCTTTAATACCAGAAAACTTAAAACTAGATCAACGCAACAAATAGAATTAAAAGTTATATTGAAAGAAATCAATCTTCCTACAAGATATTAGAACGCGATCAATAATTATTTTAAACCAGGTTCTTGAACGAGTTCAGTTGCTCTGCCCAATGGAATGTAACCTTTATTTAGTAATTGTTTGTATTTTTTTTTTTTTTTTATGAAAAAAAAAAATAATGATTGGCACTATTGCAATGGTTGCCCTTGCAAACTTGAAAGCACCCTGTACCGTAATCTGATAGCATAACAATTCACCATTTCGCGCAAATTGGCCCAACCTAATATCTAAAACAGTTTCTTTCTTCATTTAAAGAAGTCTCTACAGCTGGGATAAATATTTTGTAGAAAATTAGAGTTGGGCAATTATTATGGTCATTAGCAATTTTTGTTTCCCCAAAAATTAATGACATAAAACCCTTCGAGTTATACTGTTTTTAGGCAAATGCCTTTACATGGAACGCAAATAAAAACCAACTTTTTTTAAAAAAAAAATTTCCAAGCTATGCTTTCACTTTTTTTTAATTTTAAAAATAAAAAAAAAATAACGGAGACAATGTTTGGCTAAACATAGTGTAATTCTTTTTTCCATTCACTTTAAATACAGTAGACCAATAAGTTGTACGGTCTTTTTTCACGTTTATAACTAAAATCAAAAAAAAAAAAAAAAAAAAAAAATACACCGTAAAAAATAGTAGGAACAGCGAGGAAGTTATTTATTTATTTATAACTTTAAATATAAAATTCTCAGAAAAGAAATTTTTATTTCGTGAACTTGAGGGCAAAACACGAAACATAAAAAGAACACATACGATTCGAAAAACATACATTTTAAAAAATACAGTTTCTGGGAGAAAAAAATGGCAGTGTAAATGCAGTGCTTTCCAACTATGATAATAATTTTAAACAACAACCGCAAGTGTAAAAAAAAACACCGTTATTTCATCTAAGTTTCCGTAATCCCAGCATGCAAGATTAATGACTTCAATAATTTAAGAGAGTGGAGTTAGTAACGAAAAAAAAAATAATAATAAAATAAAATCCTGTAAACTTTCCTCGAAATTTGTCACTTCACAAGCATGAACAGTTTTTAGCGTTACAATTTTATAGAAACTTTCGAAATTAATTTATTTATCCGTACGATGACAGCATACGGTACAGCACACAAGAGTTTCTTTGAAATTTCGGCATCAGCGACTCCAGCAACCGGTCAGAATATTAACATCTTCTACAGTGAAACATCGATATAAAGAAATTGATGAAGACCGGAAAATTAGTTCTTTGAATCGAAAAACGATAGCAACTTGAAAGATATATTTCATATTATATTATGCTTTTTTTTTTTGGCTTCACACATTTTTAATATCTTGAAATTGCACCAAAAAAATCAATTTTTTTTAACAGTTTTAAAATTTTCCGTGAAAAAAATTAATTTCGATTCCACAAAACAATGTTCAACCCAGCCAAATAAATTCTACAACCTCAAATAATACTCTAAAAATTGGAAATGATAATACCTTAATATTTTAAACCTTTGACCAAATCCTCGAATGTCAACCAAAAAAAATTAAGTTTTATCGATTTATTATTTTTAAACATCTTTTATTTCTAACCTTTCATTTCCTGCTATCGACGTTCGTTGTACCGACGTTTCACTGCGTGTACGTAATATTTTGTCCGAATGCCATAAGTTATACTCTCGGGCTTTCGTTGGCGACTCAAAATTCGATGAAGTGGATAAAAACCTGACCATTTTGTGCTCAAAAGTACGCATCAATGAACTGTAACACTTTAATTACGAAGTCGGTAACGGCACAAACAGCTCGTATAATGCACTCGTTACTACTCTCTATGCTGTTATTTTGGCCAAGAGACCGATGATAAATGAATAGAGCCGCAAAAATAATCTCATACTAGATTTATATCTAATTTACACAGAATATTTCTTCTTTTTTTTTTTTTAGGAAAAAAAAAAGATTGTTAGTGTGTGATAGAAGAAGTTTTTTGATAGATTTAACGTTTCCTTCCAAAGTTCCGCGTAGAAGGAACACAAACGCTTTTTGAATGGCTGTTCGACAAGTGGCAATAGCGATGTTTATAATAGTCAATAAATAAAACGTTGTAAATAAAAAAAAAAAAAAAATTTTTTTTTAGAAAAATTTCACAAATATCAGTGTTTTTTCATATAGATTTTCCTTCATTTTTCTATACAATTGACAGCCGATAGATTCTTTTTTGAGCTATATAAGTTGTTGTATGAAAATGATTTTTTTTAGATCCGAAAACTATGATTATTTATCATAATATTGTATAACAGAAATATGTGATTCGAATCTTATATTAGACATAAATTGTGATAATTATTCTCGTGTTTTATAATACTTTACTAAAAAAAAAAACCAACCCCAAATTCGTTATCAAAACTGTAGTGTGCTTCAAATCTTCAAACTTCATTTTTACTGTATTTCAAAACAAAAATTTCCTTTTTAAAAATTTTTTTCGTATCAAATTGTTTCTACGAGTAGAAGTAATTATTAATGTCTAATAAACATTTTTTATTCGAGTCCGTAAAAAAAAACCCATGATTGATATTAAAAAAAAAAAAATGATAAAAGTGTACTGCCTTAGTAAAGTTACTCCAGAGATTTTCATCATGATGACGTCATTTATATAGAAAATGTATCGAAAAAAATTGAAAACGAAAAGCGTCATCAAAACCAAGAATTTGTAATTGCCAAAAAGTAAACAAAAAAAAAAAATTACGAAAGATGACACAAAAAAAAAAATTGAATTCTATTTGCTGTTGATGTTGTTATTGTAAATAAAAATAAATGTTCAAATGAATGTTATCCAATTACAATATACTGTATATTATGTATATGTACATAATTTGTAGTGATCACGATTTGACAAAACGTGTAACCAAAAAAAAAACCCCCCCGGTATTTGCTCATCCAGATAAATCTCTCATTCAACGAGCCTTAACTATGACAAAAAAAAAACCGCAAAAAAAAAATAAATAAATAACCAAAGAGAGAGCAAAAATTACATTAAATTAAAAGTGTTTATTGATATGTTTCTAAAATTTAAGTAATTTCATCGCGACAAAAAAAAAATTAATTATAAATACTCAAATAACTTTGAAATAAAAGTTATTTACTTAACTTTTCCAAATATTTATAAAATTATAAATTGATTTTCAGTTAAATAATTCAAAGTTTTTATTCCACGTTTTCGATGTAGTTATTACGATTGAAAATTTTGTTAATAATAATAATTCCTTTATAAACATTTTTTACAAAATATTGTATACATGTGTTTTTAACATTGAATAACGAACCTTCGAAACGACTCTTCCTGTAAAAAAAAAAAATAATGTAGTCTCTGCGATTGAACGAGTCGAAAATAACCCTCAACGACGTGTTATTTGAAAACTAATAATGATCAAAACTAATCAATTTAGCACTTAGCAAAATTAAACCACTCCGAGATTAAAACTTAGTCGGAAACTGTTATAACGTTTATTTTATTGAGCAATCGAGAAGTAAAGAGTGGGTTAATAATGTTAAACGAGAACATATAGCATGTTAATAATGTCTATGTTTGTTAATTCAAAAATTAATTTTGCAGAAACGAAACGAACGCGCAGATTGTTCCACCGCATCCAAATTTCTTTAAAACAGTCTGAAGATGCTTTAATAACAAATTTTTCAAGATAATTAAAAACTATTGCATCACCTACGGCAGTTCTCTGGACGACTTTTCAGCTCGAGCGAAGAGATCTGCGTTCAATTTAAATACTTGCTGCATCTTTTGCTCACTGCTGAAACTGGAACTTACAAATTCAGCAATAATTCTTAAGATAGACATTACTCATACCAGATGATTGCGTAATGTATCTTGCCCTGATAATTGTGTTGCGATAAATTGCAGCTGAATGCCATCTCAGTAGAATTTTCACGCTAAAGATTCGTCCAAAGAACCAAACATTAAACGCAATAATCAGCTGATAGATGGAAGGAAAATGCGGTGCACATAAAAACTGCGTGTCCCAACAGCTGCAGCACCTCCCTCAAAAATAAGCCCTACCCGTAGCATGATTTTCAAGGCCGCGAAAAATGTAAGCCCTATTCAAAAAATGAGTCTCCACCGGTTTTATTATGCAAATTACTCGTACTATTTTAATTAATGTTAACCCTTACTTTCGGCAAATTTGATAACTTAATAAATAAACTAACGATATTATCAAAGACTTCTGGCCACCTTCCCCCACTTATATTAAGCAACTTACGTCAATTTAAATTTTACCACACGACTAATAAATAATCGATTAAGTTTGCTTAAAAACTTCAGCATTGTCAATCAAAAATTTTGTTCATTATTAGTTTGCAAACGAGACACGAATATAATTCGGAAGCTTGAGGCAATTTTCATCTCTCGGCGTAAGAGGTATAAACAAATACGTTTGTAAATCGATTCAATTAAAAAAAAAAAAATTTGACCCAATATTGAAGACTGAAGCATTTTTATTCATGTGAGTTCAATAATTTTTATCTGAATAATTTCTATGTAGACTAATATTGTTGCCATCTCCTTCTCCAATATTTGCCCAATGCCGATAACAAATACCTGTATTTCTAAACCCTAGTTTCACCCACTCATTCATACCCTATTAAGCCAAACCGGAAATAAAATGAACGTTGATTAATAAAAACATCTGTTTGCTGTTTCATTCATCACGCTTCAAATGCGATGAAAATGTTATGCAAATTAAGTTTAATTTTTTTTTTTAATTCTCATATTAAAAACCCAAAACAAAAAATTCTAATTCTCTTCGTTTCAGATTATGAACCATTATTCTTGTAGCCTCGTCATTTACCTCGGAAAAATCTGGAAAGACAACACGCATAAAAGAGGACTTATATGATCCGTTTGCACCACCATTAAAACGGCATTAAAATTCCTCTAATGCTGCTTAAAATACAAATTTTACGACTGGAGCGTGTTGTTTTGTATATAGAAATAAACACAAAAACCGTATGTGCAGTTTCTTGAGTCTTAAAATAGCCTTCATGCATATACGATAAAAGTTATACAAATTTGCTCAATTATATTATAGTGCAACTGCTGGATTCAAGTTCAAGTATATCATAAAACAATACTGTGAAATCTTAATTACTTATACAGTACTCATCAAGACGTGGAAGAACGCAATTTTCAACTAATATTACTTGTAATAATAAAAAAAAAACGCAATTTCTTGCAGAGAAATAATATAATAATTTATTACAGCTGTAATAATTTAATTGGGGTAAGATATGAACTTTGTGATTTTACTTTTCAAAAAAATTCAATTAAATTAAATGACAATTTTAGCTTTAATATGTAACCTATAATATTAGAAAAAACCAATATTAATCTTTATAAATTAAAAACTATTTTTAAAAAGTTTCGATACTTAAAAAACCCAATTTAATCATATTGTGCTGCATTTGAATGAGTTTTTATCACCAAACGATATGAATATAAAGTGGCGTGCACTCGGTAAAGTGATATAATTTTTCTAAATGCTGTTCTAATATTTTAAACATTAATAATAATAAATTTGCCTAAACGGTAGTATTTTTAGAAATACAATCAAGAATTACAGTAAAAAATACTTCTTTTGAATAATTTTAAAATTGCGCATGTCAGTGTTAAAAACGGTCAGCTTAAATAAAAATCTATAATTACGAGGACCATTTTTATATTAGGAAAATGTTTGCATTTTGGCTTTCTGCAAGCATCAGCTACCGGTAGTATCTCCAACTCATGTCCAGGTAATTTCCGATCCTCCTGGCTCTGCCTGAGCCAAATGTCAGAGATTTTAGTTTATATTTTAAAGAAAGCGGATGTAAGCGGCAACAATTTTAAAAAAGAACTGGCATTTTGGATATTTAGACTAAATTGAAGATTTAAACGCTAATAAGTGTCGTTAGTTTCCATTTTTTTTTTTTTTTTTTTTTTGAAAAATATTTTTTTGTTTGCCCTCGCTCCAAGGGATGATGAACACCATGATGGATGAACACATCAATAAAAATAAGTCTTGCCAAAAAATTCTTTAAATTTAAGAAATAAAAGATAATGGGAAATAAATGTCCCAATATTCAAATGAGCCTAAAAGTCCAAAATGAGTACAAAATTTCAAGACTGTTTTCAGTTGCTGCCCGCCGGAGTTTATAATTATTAACACATTAGCAAATTTTTAAAATTTTCCGATCACTTTAAGAATCTTTAAAAAATAAACCAATATCAATGGAGCTTTGAAATTTGTCTCAGACAGAGCTAAGAAGGTCAAAAAAAAAACATTCTTTAAAAATTATTATTTTGCACAAAATAAGGCACGTTAAAAAATATTGCATCTAAAGGCATAATACAGAAAGTAAACTATGGACATTTAACGCAGATGACGCGTAAAATCTATAATAATAATTTGATACTTATATTGCCATAAATATGATAAATAACAATAATTATTGTTAGATATTTTTGTAATGTAATTTTAACTAACTTTATAAATTAAATTCATTATTTAAAATAAAAAAACAGTATTATTATGCATTAAAGTTCATAATAATTAATTTAGTAATAATACTGTTATTTGAATTATTGAACCTCTTCCGCAATAAAACAGGGCTCAAATATCAAAATAAAAGACGGTTTTTTGTAGCCAACATTATTCTACCGGTATAAGGGTTATGCAAGTTCGCCATCTAGCGGCGTCTTGAGTGTACAAAATTCAGTTTAACCTTTTTACCGCAGAAAGCGCATCGCAACAGCGCTAAGGCCAAAGTTTTATTCGAATGGGCACGTAAATTCCAGGATTTCTGTATCATGCTATTCATTATTAAAAATTGTCTAACCATCACTTGTTGATTTTTTTTTAAAGTGAACACTTTATTTTGTTTTCATTTGTATTTTAGTAGTCGAACTGCAAAAGTTAAAAAAATAAATAAAACGCGCCAATTGTCGAACTTAATTGCTTGTAAATTCGTTTATTATTTTTTTTATAATTTATTTAATTGCTGTTTTCATCCTAAGACACAAGCTCAGAATTTAATCTCATAATTGTAGTACCGGTACTACTGTAGTCATCACAAAATTTTAAATTTAGAAATCCGGTTGCATTGAACAAAATATAAGGCGATAATAATTATTAATAAGTGATTTTTGTAAGCAGGGTGTAAAAATTTCAATCAAAAAATCCGCACTTTCAACACATTAAATACGGTAATTATAAATCTGAAACAATCGTTACATGACCGATTATCGCCAACAATACTAATACATTATTGCTAAATGCACTTTTAAAGAACACAAATTTGTTCACTAGATGGCACTCAATGCCATGGATTTTCTCGCGCATGGATTTCCAACGGCTCCGGATGCGTTGATCAAATCCGTAACTTCCAAATAAAAATTAATTCAGTAAAACCAGTTTATATTGAGCCCGCTTATAGCACTATTGGAACATGTGTTTTAAAAAATACCGCTTAAAAGTGCGCCCAGTCCCCGTATATAGGGCGACCATATTTTGGTCACCAGCGATTAAAAGTCTGTACAGTATAATAAATCCGTTCATAGAGCACTTCACTTGAATGAATTTTTACTGCAAATGTATTAATTTTAATAATAATTATTAAGAAAAAACTATTCAGAAAGTTCACAATAATTATTATTGTGAACTTTCTGAATAGTTTTTTCCTTGCCAATTACAGTATGTAACTTATGTAAAAAAAAAAATGGCACAAAAAAATATTTGTGAGCAAATGCTTCATTTCAATGAAAAAACACCACTGTATTTAACATTTCTAGCATTTCCCGGATATAATGCGAACTTTCTTCAATCCTTTGAATCGCACTATAACCGGGCTTCACTGTATTATAATTCAAAATACAGTAGCGGATTTCTTTTAGCGTAAGCTGCACATCGCTCAACATTTAAGAAAGCATCTTTTTATTCACAACTTCAACGCACTCATCACAAGCCAAAAAACCTTAGTTTACACCGAGAATAATATTCATAACGTTCGTGATTGAAGAGAGCCAAGATTGAAAATGAATCCGTAAAATAACAAAAGGAAAAAATAACAAAAAAAAAAAATTAAACTCTAAGAAAATAATACTATAATAAAAAAATTAATTAATTAAATAACATAAAAATAGAGCATCTCGACGTATCTCGCGTTGAATTGGAAGAAATCATCATCACTTCAGCGCAGTGGAACTGCAGTAACAATGTTGCCAACCGATCGATAACTTCAAAATCCCCAAGTGAAAGAACACAGTAAAAAAAAAAAAAAACGCGTGCCCCGCTTTTATTTGCAATGAAAATATAACGACAATATTTGCGAATAAAGTGATGAATCAATTTAATGGTTTACTCATTTGGCAGTCATAGTCAAACACGGTGAAGTCTTGAAGGCAAAAATCACCCCCTCCCCCTACTCCCCGCCACCCACTCTCCATCCCTCCCTTCAAATGTATATCACTCACTCGCAACGTAACATAGCCACAAGAGCAACAATCGAGTCAAAGTGTGAGAATAGCAGCTGGGTAATTGAGATGAAGACGAGGAGTGCGGGAAGAGTGATGATTGGTGAAAGAGGGTGTTTGAGAGAGAGAGAGAGAAATATTTTGGAGAAACGCATTGTGGGTATTAGAGTGAGATGGATCCATTACAGTGAATACACAGTGAGACGTAGAATTTTCAATGTTCGGTACACACATAAAAGAGGGGGTGGGGAGGAGTGGGTGAATGTTTTTATTCCTCCTCCTCCTCTCTGTGTATGTTTACTTTTCTCTTTCCTAATGGGATCTTCGACGCTTTGATGCCCCAGATGTCAAATTTACATACGCCATCTCTCTATTCCATCGACGGATGAAAAAAATCTCTCGGCCGGTTCCGCACTCTCGCCATACCAACCATCTCGCTTCTCTATCTCACCTGCATATTAACCTGTGCTCGCACACACTCTCCCAAAAACGTACCTCAAAAAAAAAAAAAAACGTTGGGGTCGACACGTGCCTAACTTATTATTAAGATTAAATTTGGTTCCTACTGAATCGGTTGAGAAACTTAATTTTAAGTCTACGGCATTTCACATAGTCACTGATTTATTAAAGAAAGTTTCACAATAACAACAGCCGCTTGTAAATCAAGACTAACGTATTTAAAACGACGAGATACATTCCAAATAAATTCTTAAATCTTTTTTTTTTTTTTACACGCCGTATTTCTTGTCAAGTCGTAGTTTTTTTACCCATTAACTATATTAATTTTGTTTTTAAAAAAAATTAAATAGAAATCTAAAAGATTTTTATTTAACAAAATAGCATTATGAGTTGCAAAACATCTCTTTTAGATAAGATAAGTATGAAAATTAACATTTATTCATCCAAATTGGTTACTTTATCAAAATTGCAAATAAGAAAATAATTACTGTATAATAAGAGTTAAAATTTTAATTTAATCTAAATCCAATCTTTCAGCTATTATTACTCTTTCAGTTTGATATAATATCAATATATTCACACCTGTTCGATTTGCATTTTTAACCAAACCTGATCTAATTTAAATCCTTTTCATTAAATCTGACATGTTCACCTTTCTCCGAGCCAAGCCATGTTCTGTCACTCTTGCATGATAATGACCTCGTCTTTCTCCGAGCACACATTTTACGCGCAACCCGAAAAAAATCTTATTGTAGATAGCCAACTCCGTCCGCTCACCGGCATAAAAAATGCATAAACACACCCAAATAAAAAAAAAAATGACCGAATAAAAAATGCGTCGTTTCAAAGATAATCGCAGATACGGCTTTGACAAAAGATTACCAGATTTAACCGGATGACGGCGCTATTAATTATTCACCTCTACTACCAATATACTGTACCGGCATTTTGAAAGAGTTAACATGATGTACAGTACATCAAAAAGAACGAGCGTTTCTGTAAGCTATTCCCGGTCGGGGGAAAAAAAAAACTGACACTGTAAATACTGTACATTGCTATTAAAGCCTAATTAGAAAAACTCAATTCACCGTTTACGTAGCAGTGAGCATTTCAAACGAATAATCCAAGGTATCTACAAAAAAAGTATCCTACCTTCAATATTTAATTAATCGGACTAAAATGCAAATTAAATTTTAAATCAGCCATGTTTTTTGTTTTTCATTAGTAATGTATCTCTGACTTTTTAATGCAATTTTAGTTTCTATTAATACTGTACATGTACAAAACTCATTGTTATTTTTTAACTAAAAAAATAGGTTTCCATTTAATCCATAACCCGGTAAAAAGAGATCCCGGACTGATTTACATGACTGTACTGTATCGTTAAAAAGTAATTAAAGCACATCAACTTGAATCTTTCAACGCTTTCATCGCTCAACGGAACTAACCGACAGATATATTGAAAAGCAAATTGATAGTCCATTGCATGTGATTATGTTTACCGTATTTGTTTATATTCATAAGATCTTGCGACAAGATGGTAATTATTTTTGTGATAAACCCGGCTATAGGAGTAATACAAGCGGTCGTCTGGAGGACAGAAATTATGTAAATATGCCAAATTTGAAAAGTCGGTGGGCTCGAACTTCCGGTTATAATTTTTTGGCGATAACTTGGAATTTCCTGCCTGATAATATTAGATTGTTGCATGACTTATGTTGCGTGGGGAAACCAGTATGTTCGCATTTTAAAGACTCAGTCAAAAATCTCGATTGTCGGAAGATGATTGGCGAACTACTGTTGCGTTTTTAGATTTTTTATATAATGAATTTATGGCGGCGTGAAATTATGAAAAAATTATTAATTACGAAATCTTTTATTGAATGTATTTTTATATCCCCCCTTTATTTATTGTCCTCTCTCCAAATCTGCCTATGGCGACTAAAATAAATAAAAAAAAAAAAAAAAAAAATCTTATTAAATAAATAAAAATAATCCCACAAAAGAATTTTTTTAAAAAATTATTGCAAATAATTGTTTTTAAAAAAATTTGCAATATATTTTGACACTGTGTACAGTAGTACATTAGAGTAAAAAAATAAGATACCAACAGTTTCAAACTTTAACTGTGCATTCTAAAATACTCTACCGTACTTATAATTATTAACGTTTTCACCGAATATTCGAGCTCATTCGAAATGCTAATTTTTAGCTACCGATATAATAATCGTATACCGGTACATAGTGCTGTACATGTACTTTAAAAATCTGAAGGTGGAAAAAATACCTATACATGTGTACACTGTAATCCCCCCGATACAGGTAAGTAAATACATAAACCGAAAGCTTTGACATCCTTTTCAAAAATGTTGACTGTAATACAGTAATTACGAGGGTAGGCTGATAAGTAATGCCTCCACCTCCATATCTTTTGAACGGATTGGAGCACTGTCTTCAAACA
>JAQGAZ010001691.1:0-25672 GCA_034692225.1 Polydesmus complanatus
GTGAAAGTTCAGCTCACAAACGATAAAACCTAAATAACTTTTGAAATCGATGAGATATCGACCAACGGACAACGGCAAAATAAGATAAAGCTTTTTCGAAATTTGAACAAAAGCGGATTACTGGTTTTCGAGCTCTAAGCAGTTTAAATTTCGAAATTCCCTTATTTTAGCCTTCCCATTTGATTAAATCTCGGAAATCCACTCAAAAACAAAGTGTGTTAGAAATTTTTTAAAACTGACTTTTTAGATGTAAAATGATCTCAGGAACACGATGCCGTTGTCCATTGGTCGATATCTCATCGATTTCAGAAGTTATTTAAGTTTTATCGTTTGTGAGCTGAAACTTTTCTTCGTCAGGGAACTTTTTTGAAACTTTTCGGTTTAATAACTCAAAAACTAAGATAGATAGAGAGACTCGTGGTTTTCGCCATCGTGTAAAAAAGGTCATTTTACTTAGACTTATGGACTTTGAGGTCCATAAGTCTACTGTACGCTCGTATATCCCATTGGTTTGACATGTTTTTTTTAAAAAAAAAATTTTGTTTTGTTTTTCAGCTGTATCTTTAAGTCGAAACTGCTGTTTTCTGAAACTTATATATTCCTGAGTATTCCTGAGGTAATTTTACATCTAAAAAGTCACTCTCAAATCAATTAAAATATACGAGTACTTTGGTGAATTTATGACTTGGGGTATGATCTTGATAGGTTAAAAAAACACATGAAAAACGTCTCAGATTCGAATTCCTAAACTCTACACACATAACTTTTTTTATATAGGCTACAGTGTACTAGTAATAATTTTTTTTCAATGATTATTAGGCCTACAAAGTTTTGTTTTAAAAAAAAATCGCAATATCATGAATATCTTACATGTAAATTGAAACGCCATAAAGTTAAACACATTTGCATCTCGTTAGGAATCTAATTATTCTTTAGAGTTAAAAAATCTGTTACCGGTATTTAAGAAAAAACAAATTTTATTTACGGAGCTGCATATATTTTCTTAAATTAAAAATTAATTCTTCACTTTTTTTGCACATAGAAATAATAACTCTTGCGCTTACTTACCTTTAATTTTCATATTTTAATAAATTATTTTAGTAAATGAAATAAAAAATGAGCGTGCTTTCATAATACTGTAGTATAATACTTGTAATAATAATTACAGTACATGTAGGCCAGCATGCAGTGTACAGTATCTTGAAATCGAGGTCGACTTCCAACTGGCTCTGAAGCTTAGAAACAAAGTCGCACTTTGCTCTTGCGATAACAAACCGCATATTTCCTTCCTTATCTGTGATATTAAAATACAGTATACATCCCCCCCTAATTCAACCGCGTTATATTAGGTCTATAATACAATCTGGCACTTGAAAAAGAATGTCACGTGCAATACCAATCCTGACGTAACAGCAAACTAGAACGCCATGACAGAAAATAACAAAACACGAGCGATTGGACTAGTCTTGACGAACCTGTATTTAGATTAGTACGCAGCTGTCAACACAATGATGGATTCAATCGAGCGTTTAAAAGTTTTACGAGGTCATTTAATTCCGCTTTCGCAAGTAAGTTGATTTTATGCTACAGTACATGTACTTCCAACGCAGGGTAAACATTGAAAATGCTTTAAATCTAAGGAAGTTGGTAGAAATCCAGTCTCCGGTTTGAGCATCAACTCTGGTGGAAACCAAGGAAAGTTTCGCTTCACATCCGATTCGGCCGTTCATAAACTCAGCCTCGAACAACGAAGATTTTACGAAGATAATGGCTACCTCGTCATACCAAATTTGGTGTCCTCTAAAAAATTGGATCGATACAAGTAGGCTAAACTTTCATAATATAGTTGAATAACTAATGAACTACTCAAGGTAGAAATGCTAGCTACTCGTAGTCATTAACTTGATGTCATCCAAAAAAAAAGTTGTTGAAGTTTGAAGGCCATTAATGTAGCCTACAGTAGTTTAATTTTTTAAAAAATTTACAACTACAGTACGTATTCCAAAGAAAATAAATTTAGCATTATCAAACAAAATCAAATAAGACGCGCATAGTTTTAACGCGAGAGTTATTATTATTATTATTAAAAAAATATTAGAAAGAAAAATAAAATCAATGAATTTAATTTTTAATATAAATTCTAAAAAGTTCTTCAACCAAAATAATTTTCCATTGCTCTTCAATTTTTACTTTTATCTTCAAACGTTATCGATAAAAGTATCAAATTGACTGTTTCATTTTAAGTCACTTGATAAAAGAAAATTTTCCGCAATTATCCTTTAGTGCAAGTATAAAAAAAATTTAAAGGACGATAATATTATTATTAATAAACTAGTCATTCATTTGTACGATAAAAGTACAATTTTGTAGGCCTACATTGCATTATTATTTTTCCTAATAAAAAACTAATAATTTGCTGGTAATAAAAGTTTTTGAAAAAAATATTAATATTTTTGCATACCGTATTATCTAAATGACAGAGAGAGATTTTCTGAAATATGTTCCGGAAAAGTGGACGTGCCCGGACTGATAGTGATGAAAGATGTGTCGCTGATGAAGATGGGTGTAACGGGTGAAAAAGTAATCAATAAAGTCCAAGATTACATCTACGACCCAGTTCTTTTCAACTACTGTCAGTTGCCCGAAGTAAACATAATATTTCATCAGAAAAAAATAACGAAATGCTCGATAGTAAAATCAAAATTACCCATGCAATTCGCTTAGGTTTTGGATTATGTCCAATGTTTTACCGGTCCAAACATAATGGCCATGCACACCATGCTCATCAGTAAACCTCCAGACTCAGGTAAACATCAATTTATTACGAATGTTGTTTATTTTTATCGAAAGAATACAATAATTAAATTTACCTTATCTTTGTTGGTCTATTCTATCACTTGAAGGAAGTATGTCGTCTCGTCACCCTCTGCACCAGGATCAACCTTATTTCCCGTTCGGACCTCCAGACCGGATCGTGTGTTCTTGGACCGCGATGGAACCCGTAACTAGAGAAAACGGATGTTTAGTCGTTTTACCGGGTACTCATCATGGTCACGTTCTTAACCACAAACTGCCAGAGTGGGAGGTAGAACTAGTACTTTAAATTAATAAAAACAACGATTTCGAATCGTAAAATATTTTCTATAACGTAATAGGGAGGTGTAAACAAATTTTATTACGGAATCGAAGGATTAACCGACAACGATTTTGAAAAGAGAATTCATTTGGAGATGGCTACAGGAGACACCGTTTTCTTCCACCCGGTTTTGATTCACGGCTCGGGAGCAAATCGCACCGATGGCTTTCGAAAAGTAAGTAAAAATCCCGCGCAGTTTAATTTTTTTTTAAAATGTATATATTAAAAATCTATTATCGAAAGGCCATTTCTTGCCATTACGCCGCCGCCGAGTGCGAGTACGACGAAGTTTTTGAAAATTCGTCTTCCAACGATATGTACGATGACATTAAGAAACATGTGGCCAGTCGTTACAATGTGGTTGTAGAAGATCCGAGCGTAAGAATTATTGTTCTCATTTCTTTTATAAAGATATTAATTATTAAACTTTAAACGTTAACAGTTGATCTGGCGTGTACGAAGTCGGCTGGTTCGAGGCGAAAAAATCAATCTTTAATTCTCTTGGAATGCTAAATTGCTTGCTCTAGTCTACGATATAACTTGAGATTTTTCAAGGTTATTATTATTGCTTTATAGTTATTATAACCACTCTTTTCTCCCTCAATCTTGATTCTAATGCTCGACAAAATTTATGTCAACCTTTTAACCTTTGGATAATTTTTACTGATTAGTCACATGTAATTAAAAATATAATTTGTTTTAAAAATATATATTTTAAATTAACGTGCTATTTGAACGATACCATACAAAATTAGTAATGTAAATAAAAAATAAATGAATTTAAGTGAAAATTTCAAAAATGACAGCATTATTACGATTTACGTAAATTGTACAAAATTATTACTCAACGTGGGCGCAATCATAACCCTCCGAGATAAACAACCTTTTGAAATCAGATCAATTTTTGGACTAGCAAAAGAAATAGTTTATTATGTTTCCACCGCGAATCAAGTTTTAGTAGAACCAATTCAACCAAGCCTCTTTTGGCTGAAATTACTTTCTGCAAACTGGTTATAACAGAATTCACTAAAAATGAAACTAACGGCAAATCGGGCATTGAAGGCGAAGTCATTTTCACAATTTTTTTTTTTTTTTTTTAATATTGACTTTTACTGCTCTTTTCAAAAATAAAAGACATTTGGTTTTCTTTAAAAAAAAAAAAAAGAAGCTTTTGATTCTACATATTTTCAAAATTTATTATAGTGGCGAAACGACTTTGAGATGAGGTTCGGTGGAAACAGGTTTGCACAAAGTCGAAATACATGTAGTTCCACCAAACCTTTTGCGTTTACACCGAAATGTGGAACAAGTTTCATCGATTGAAACCTGTTTAAAAAAAAAAAGGGTGGAAACAAAGTATTAAGAAGTTAAGCTTATTTAAATCAAATTGTGTAATTATAACTACAGTATTATGTACTCTATAATATTTCTATTACGGTATTATGCAGACTGCGCAATAATTTATATTTTATTACGTAGGCCTACATAATATTCAATAATTATAGGATATTTTAATATTTAGCAAGTTTGGTAAACTTCTATTTGCAAAGAATATTTTTTTTGCAGATTCAGTGCACTGTATATTATCGACGTGTATAACATAAAAACGTATGCAAAATCTATTAAATAACGAAAGGTTAAAAACTTTAATTAGCAAATAAATAAATAAAAAAATTGCTGAAGAGTTTCCCCAGTAACAAACCAATCAATATCATTTAGCAAAAAAATGATACTGTACGTCATAATAACAAACAAATCAATAGCAACCAAAAAAATATATAAAAAACAGTGTTCATTATCGAGTAGTCTTCAGTAGAATTATAAAGAAAGCAGTCAAATTAAGTAGAATAAAATGGCTCCTTCACTATTCAACACCGAAATTCAATTTCTTTTCCGTTTATTAGCATATTTTGGCATTCGACAAAAACAATCAAAAACGTCCAAACATTATACTAGTAGGCCTAGTTGTTTAATATATAAGATGCAAGAAAGTGGCTTCGTAATAATTTCTATCTACTGTATAATGATTGCGGTACAACGCATCTTATTAGACTATCTCGATTGTTTTGAAAAGAATAAAGACGATAAAAGTGGATTTCAAAGAATTTCCGGCAACCGCGCTCATTATAGAGCAGCCATCAACGCTTTTGCTTACATGTGGATATATTGGCACAGACAAGAGCAATTTAATCTGCTAGCACTATTAAACCCCGTAACTGGTAGAAAAAGCTCGAAAGAGTTGAAAATGATGGTAAATAACTTTCGCGTTTTAAGATATTTATTTATATTTGTCATGTGTATCCACTTTGTTAACGAAATGTTTCAAAGTCAATTAACTACAGATGAGCCGTCTGATTTTAATGAAACGTTAAGCTACCGCATTTTATCATTTGCGATAATGTGGGGAATTGCGAACCCTTACGTGGTGTTCGCTTCAATAGTAAACAGCACGGCGTGCATGTTTATAAACTACGGCCCGATGAGACTGAACGATTTGCTCGAAGAGATGGAGAAGAACAGCTCTTTCCACCGAAAACAAAATTTACTCAACTCACTTTTTGACGAGTATTGCCGATTGCGCCTATTAGCCAACAGAATTAATCGGTTGTTTTCACCCATTGGATCCTTTACTAAATTAGTCTTAGTAATAGTTACCGCGTTTGACGTGATTCACATGAATATCTACTTCGATTTTAAATTTATAAAGCTCATTCACGCTTTTTTATTATTACCAATTTTGGCCACTTTCGTCTGGTATATAGTTTGCGCAACCAATGCAAATAAAATGGTAATACAGTAGTTTGATATAATTTTTTTTTTTAGTTATAAATATTATTTTTATTAACTATTAGAATCAACAAGTTGCTCGTTGTATTTGCAAAATTTTAATGGCAATCGAAAAAAAGCCAGCAAATTATTCACGCCTTAAACTCTTACAAGTAAGTCAATAATTTATAAATTAAATTACTGTAATTTTTATTTTAATATTATATAAAATTGCATTTAAACACAGTTCCAACTAAAGATCATAAGCCACCTTACTCACATGCGATTCGATAAGGGTTACTTTAAATTATGCAATACCGCAGTAACGGAAACAGAATTGTTTGCGGTAAATTAATTTTATTCTTTTCAAATACGGTAGTATTTTCTTTCTTAAAATTAAAATTAGTCAATATTATAATAATAACAACAAATATGTAGCATACGTATTCGACGCCTATGTAAAAAAAAAAGTTCAATAGTACTGAATTAATATTAAATCCTTTTAATAATCTAAATATTTTAATGACACATGGATAAATTTCACTTTAAAGATTTTTTTTTTAACATTTAATTGTTCTATTCTACGTTTTCAATTTCCTTTTTTCGGTCACAATATAAGCAGCAGAACGAGTTCGAACACCACTCCTAATGCGCCGCTCTCAATCCAGCTTGAAACGCTGGCTCCTGCATACGTTCACTTCCATGTTCCGTTATTTTGTCTAGTGAAATTGTAACCCTTTTCTTGCATGACACCCCATTTTCTACCTAATTTAAGTCTGGGTTATAGACGAAGAGCGCCAACGCATGAAACAGATATGAGATGAATTCGATCAAGTTGGAATCAATTTAGAGCATATATTGAGTGAGCATGATGCGTTTTACTGCTTGTGTTGAGGCCCAAGGAGGATATTTTAAACACAGAATAGAACAATTCAAAGTTGAAAAAGTCTTTAAAGTAAAGTTCTTACATGTGTTATTAAAATATTTTGATTATTATAAGGATTTACTGTAATACTACTTCAGTTGGGTACGTTTATTTTACGGACACCGTGTAGCTACATGCATTGTGATTATAACCAAATAATCAGATATTTTCAATTCTAAATAATGTACTCTTAAAACCTTTGATAACATAAATTACCAAAAACAACCAAAATTATATTAATTTAAAATCTTTTATTTCTAGTTCTTTCTAGCAATTATAGACATGGTAAACACAATGAACGATCACCAACCTGTTATTTTGCAGTAATTAAGCTACCGAGCGTACATCTGAATTTATGGTAAGTTATACGACAAAATATTTATAATAAAATTAACCGGTTTATATAATTTTAAGTAACGTACAAATAATAATTATTGTTGTTACAAGAAAAAGCATTAGATCATATCCTTAGAGGTTAAATTTGAACTTTGTTAATATGGGCCGCCACTGCCTCCGCTACTTCCGCCGCCCCCGCCATTTCCACCGCCTCCGCTGTAAGGTGGTTGAGCTACCGGCGGAGGAGGGTTGTAAGGTGCAGGCGGCGGCGGGGGTGGTGGGACGTAGTCGGGCTGTTTGGGTGGCACGTAATCCCCTCCACCGCCGCCTCCGTAGCCCTGTGGATTCCCCAACACTGTGCTGGCAACCACCACAAACACCACGAAAACCTAAGTTTAAGAAAGCGCATAAACGTTTTCGCTTATTCTATCAACGCCATTCCGAATATTATACTCACAATGCAGGATTTGATCAGTGCTGTCATCTTGAGCGTCAACGACCAACTGGTTGTTAGTGGAACCGAACGCACCATTTAAATACAAAAGCGAGGAGAGAAATTTCGTTTTTATGGCCTTCAAAGTGTTCTTAAAAATAGAAACTAATGCTTTTTGTAGATTGGTTCTAATTCCAATCACATACACCTACGATCAACGCATGAGAAACAAAATTTTCCGAAAAATTAAATATTTGTTTTATTAATTGCTCAATGTCAAGTTGAAACCTCGATTGCTGTATTTTTGTAATTGACACGCAGATGTTAATTAAATTGCACTAAACTTCAAAATGGTTTTAACTTAAATATCACGTTTTTAATTCGGGATAGAAATTAAAAACAAGCAACATTTCCATTAGTAAACAATCAAAATGTTTAGAACCGCTTGTCTCTTGTTGGTACGAGCATTGAAAACAATTATTATTTATCCCGCGCGTCGATCAATGCTTAATCGGCAAACTAAATTAAAACTTTAACTGCTTTCATTATAAAACTGCGCGCAGTAATTATTTTGGTAATAATAATTAAAAGAAATGGCATCAGTTTTCTAATTAGCAGGCCTAAATAAAAATGTAAATATGTAAAAACATGTATTTATTTTAAGTGTATGCACATTAAACACCGTATACTAATTGTTTTATAATAAACTGAGAAAATTAAAAACTTGTGAAAATGTGTTGGTACCAGGTTCAAAATTTAATTAAGTTTGTTGACTCTATTCACGAATTGTAATTTGCAAAATACCAACTTTTAATTAACTACAGTATTTGTCGAAACACAAGCTAGGAAAATGCTTATAACAATTACCGGTACAAAGATTAAACAAACAAACTTCCACTTGGAAATCTTTTTTGAAGCTGCTGAGACTAAATTCCTCACGTAATAGAATCAAAATAGGACTTAATCAAATAACAAATTTATAATCTAAGCTATCAACTTAATAATAATGCAGTAATTCACTAAAACAAATCATTGTCCATCTTCCAAAATGTATATGCCGGTAACATACAAAATAATTACGGTACATTAAGTTAGTTAAATTTTGTAATTTTCCATTAAACATAAAAATTCAAGTAGATCAATTTAGGTCTTACAATTTGCATAGCACAGAAAAAGATCTAATTTTTAATAACAGAGAAAATAAATACAGTTCATGTAGCCTACATGTATACAATAATAATATTTTGATTGATATTAATTTCATAAGATAATACATTGTGACCGTGTGACCATTGATTTTAATCGCATAAGCAAATGTTTAAGACGAAATAAATAAATCAATACACGTAACTGCATCATCCTTTGCTAAAAACCACAAACCAATAAAGCTATTTGACTAATTGTCTTAGTTTCAATGTAATACTACCGTATGTTAATTTCTTTGCTAATTTTGTTTTCACTAGCCATACTTTTATCTAAAATGCATTTAATAAGTGCGTAAAATCAATCATAGGCCTGTAAATATTTGCAAACTAGACCTAGATAGGGGGCATACACAAAGGATGTCACACAATTTTAGTCAATTTTGACCCCCCTTTCCCCCCATCCCCCATATGTCACACTGAGTCACAAAAAGTCAGACCCAATTTCTCAGCAGTGCAATAGCAGTTAGTGGAAGTACAAGACATTGTACTTCCACTGGCCAAGCCGATTAACAACAGGGCCACTCCAGCCTGTGAAAGTACATGTACTGAAAACTTCAGCCAACATAGCTGAGGCCAATTACCGGCAGGGGCATGCCAGCTGGTGGAAGAACCAAAGAGCCAATGCATTATGCAGGCAAATAATCATTTCTCATTAAATGGTATCATTAATCCTACTTTAAATGACACTTAAAAAATGTTGAGAACTTTTCTAATTATTTACAAAACTCAAAATTCAGTAGATGACAACTCAATCTGAGAAATACAGACGCAGTATTTAAATCAAATGAACTTTAGACTTCTTACCTTTTTTGCCTGATTTTTCCATTTCAATGTCATACATTTTTGTTTTCGTCTTTAATTACAGTAAACTAATAATTACTGTAAGCAACAATTTAATTATCATTAAAATAAAGCTATAATATATACAGTATATATACTGTATTTTTAAACAAAAACCTTAATAGAAGAATAGGCCTAATTGAAAATAGAAAACTTATTGTTTTAAAAATGTCAAAATAACATAAGAGAATAAAACTAAATTGTTTTAAAAATAAATAAAAGCAATAAATAAACAATATAATTATCAAGTCAAATTAATTGTTTTTAAACCTTAAAATGTTTACTAAAAGATTTCTTAGAAGATATCAACATAATTTTGCTAACAATGGCTAACACGTGTTTTACAAAAGAAAAGCACATGTCACTAGTCTTAATCCTTCTAAAATCTATTACTGCATATAAAAAGCCATCTTTAAATAACAATTAAAAAATACAGATGACTAATATTTAAATTCTTTAATCATGACGGCATTTCAAATAAATATTGATAAAAATGTAAAAAAATTTAAATGAAAATTTTATCTCGATAAAAAAAAAAATGCGAGACTTGCTGCCATTCCAAACGACTTCAAAACCTGCACTGCCACTTCAAAGATCTTGTACGCCACTTGGTAGGTAGCCTTCGAAATAGAAGAGCTCCACACTCACTATGGAAGCGCTCCCAACGCTCATCAATTGATCAATAAAACTGGTTTTAGCTATCGCCAAAAAGAGACAAACGATAAGCTGTTTGTTTTGCTTTTGCGTTGAAAAGGCAATTCGATCAGCCGGAAGTTTGCCTGGACACAGGAACAGACAAACGATGAGCTGTTGGGTTTGCTTTTAGATTGAAAAGGCTATTCGATCATCAATAAATTTGCCTGGAAACAGGAAGAAACAAACGATGAACTGTTTGTTTTGCTTTTGCATTAAAAAGGCAATTCAATCAGCTGTAAGTTTGCCTGGAAATTGGAATTTTTAACAATCTATAATGACAAAATAAATGTGTATGCTGCGCGAAAGCCAATAGAATGGGTCATTTTATGGGTTAATTATAAAAACTCAATGGTAACAAATTCTGTAATAATAATCTAGCTGTATAACAAAATAATTATTCACAAAGTTGTTTATTGATAGTTCATTTTTAATGTGACGTCCGAATTTCTTTATTCCCCCCCCTCTCTTGTCACACAGACACAAATTATTTGTTTACTCCCTCCGAAGAGCGTGACGTCATTTGTGCACGGCTTCATATACAGTAATAATTTGACTAATAATGCTGACATTTACTACAATAAAAAGAATCTCCACTACTGTACAACAAATATTACAACTAGAATGTTACAATAAAAAAAAACCATTTTAAAAACAAATACAGTACAGTACGTTACAATCTTAAAAATTTCCGCATTGTAGAACATCAAATCTTGAATGTGAAAAGAAACTAAATTTGCAAACTACCGGTAACAGAAGTTGAGTTCCAACGGAACATTATCTAATGCCGACTAAAAATTTTGCAGTAATTGAACTCGTAGAAAAACTAATTCCAAAAATAAAAAAATATATAAAACAAAATTAAAACAACGCATTAAAATTACAAATAATTAAAATATTATTGTAAGAGTACACTTTTTTTTTACTTAAACTCTTAAACAATAACACCATAGAAAATATTTAACCTTGTGATATTCGTCTCCGGTTATTGCTTGAGAGTTGAGTTTAAAATAACCTCGATCCAGACGCCAATTAACTATCTTGATCAATTCGAGTAGCCCCAACTGTGTTCAAAAAAATATTAAAACTCATAAATACGAACAATTAATTATTTAAAAAGCTAATACAGGAAAAGTTTGGTATTCGTCAATGGGAGCAATTTGCGCAGTCATATCTTCGCCTAAGATAGACGAGGGCTCTTCAACAGATGGCTTTTCCATATTGATAACAGCTATTTCGGTCGCTTCAACAGTGGCCGACTTATCCGTCAGAATCTCACAAACCAATTTTGCAATCGTATTACCCTAAAATTACATCAACACAGTGCATATTTTCAGCTAAATCGAATAATAATAAAATAATTGCTCTTACAATTTTGTTGGATTTAATTGCTGACTTAATGTAAAGAACTAGAGTAAGAAAATAGCACATAGTACTACTACAAATTGAGTATCCCATGGTCAACGAATTAAAGTAGCTTTGAAAGTAGGCTTTGGCAGGCTCATAAAGAGACACGCCATTAGACACGATGATAAAAATCAAATACCATCTGAGAGCCAAGACGATCGGGGAGAAGATGCGATCGGCGTCTAAACGGTTCGATCTCGTTCAGCATTGATTTCAGCAACAAGCTCTTGGCTTTCAAATTTTTTTCTTTGCGAATAATTTTGATTTTGGATTCAATTTCCGAATAAGTGAAAGCGCAAAACGAGCAAGCGAAGGCGCAGAGAACCACGGGTAAAACGATGTTAATAGCCACCGCAAAGTGAAAAAAGATAACTAGCGGAGCATATAATAAAAAAAACAGGGAACCAACCAAATTATCGGTTAAAGATCTTAAACAGCCGAACAAAAAAATAGCGAGAAAGCAATAGAACGGCCAACGAATAAGAAAGCTGATTTCTTTAACCTGAGCTGGGCTTAAAGTAACCTTTTTCATTTTTTTCGCCAAACGACAAAAATCGTCATACTTGTACAGAAGATAAATGTAGATCCAGGTCATAAATAGGTAATACAAAGGGCAACTAATCGCTCGGAAATTTCTAAAAATGTTAGCCACCGAACCGAGTGCCATTAGCACTCGCACAATAAGGCTAATTGTAGGCCGATTGAAAAAGTTGAACAAACAACAACACCCATATTTAAAATGCGAGTTTCGAAAACCAAAAATTGTCAGATAAGCAAAGAAAGGCTTTAAGTGATTAAGAAAAATTACATCGGACATTTTGAAAAGTATTATTTTAACTACCGGTAGGCCTAATCATTCTGGGAAATAATATCGCGTTCACTCTCAACGCACATCCTACCTCTGACACCTGCGCCTATCCGAAACATCCTGAATACGATAAACAACATTTTTATTCCACAGCAACAACATTATTGATTGACCTTAAACACATAGAAACTTTTCATAAAAACTACGCTTTTATCTCTTGTAAAACTTGCATTTAAATGATTTGAAAATCAATATACAAAGCTACACTGAGAGAATAATGCGCTATTAATCAATATAAAATTAGAATTATGGCCGGTATTAGATTTAAAATTTGAAGTGATTATAAACTCTCTTCAGTACAGACGATTGATGTTGGTAATTTATTATTATTATTATTTTTTTTTTTTTTCATATTTTGAGGAGTGTAAAACAGGAAACTCCCACTAAGTAATACCGACTGTGCAAACAATCATGTTGACAATCCTTATAAAATTAGAAAATAAATTGCATCACAAGTAAACAATTTCTATATTATCTAAACATAAAATATAAAGTTTTAAATGCCGTTAAGTAGAAATATTAAAGTGTTTTCCGTTATTTTCTATTACATATGACAATAATTCTTTTGTTTAAGGTAAAGAAAAATCGAACATAGATTTTTCTTTTACTTTTTCTGTGCTAAAATCACAGCGCTAAAAAAAGTAATACTGTATTGACTTTTTAATTGAAGGTCATATAAAAGACTTTTTAAAGATAACAATTATTATTGAGAAAAATGTCAAAAAGTCATTTGGTTCTCATTTTCAAAATCTGTTATTATAGCACACATGTTGTAGTTTAATCTTGCTTATTAAACAAACTTTAAAAACGTGCATAAAAATAAATAACTTAAAAAAAATTCGAGCTCGCAATTTGAAAATCTTGATAATATTACAGTAATTTTAATCTTAGCTATCCAGCAATCTTTAGAAACGTGCACAAAAGTAAATCGCTTAAAAATAATTTCGCAGTATTAAAAACAAATGACGTCTGCAGTAAAATAAGGTTAAATAAATTAATTACAAGTACGTTTATTCCTGGAATTAAAAAAGGAAACACGAAGGAACTTCGAATTTAAAAATGAGCAAATATTATTTGCTAAAATATTATTACTCATTTCCTGTTAAACTTTAATCTAATTCGCTGATATTGAAAAGTCCAAAAAGTTTACTTTCGGTTTTTAACTAGCGGTAATTTAACGTCTAAAAATAGTTACAATTAAAAAAAAATTAAATAAACGAGAATGACAAGTTAAGAAGACGTTAACTACGCGGATTAACATGTTAAAAATAATTAAACTAATAATTATTTGTACAGGTACGTGAATTTTTTTTTACTAAGCATATGTACGGTATCACATAATTAATGTTTGATATCCGATTTAGAACTTTCTAAAAATATAAATGGAGGGTATATTGAAATTTCGAAAACAGTCACACCTATTTTAACTCGAGAAGATAAATTGGTATATTTGTGCAAATTTGATAGTCATGTGCAGTGTTTCTGGAGAAAAAATAACCGAACCATGAGCATTAAGCCCTACGAATATCTGGATAAGGAAAATGTGAAAAACACTACGGATTGCACAATAATAGCCCCTAATTTAGCGCCAGCTGAAAAATTCAAGTCTGAAAACCCCAAACTCGAGTGTCACGGATTTGTACAAACAGCCAGAGAACGCCGACATGTCACATTAGGTACATTTAAGCTCCATGGTATTAAATAAATGCAAATTGTAACGTTAATGACGTCATTTTAGGAGGCTCCGTAAAACTGGAATGCGGTCTTCAAAAACCTAACAGATGCAGTTGGAAACAAAAGGATAAATCGGTATTAATATCTGATAGATATCGATACGTAAACGCATTAGCTAAAACGGAAAAAGTAACAAACTGCTCCATAATAATTTTCAACATAAACGCAAATGACGAAGGGGTTTGGGAATGTTTGAGTCAAATTAACGATGGCACCTCGACAATAAAAATCGCTACATCATACAAATTGGTTTTCGGGGAGCCAAATATGAAGAAAATCGAGGATAAACCCGAGCCAATTGAGTCGTTAAAGAGTTCAACGGAAGCTCAAGTGACTACAAAAAATCTTTCAATAACGACCACCACCACCACCATGACAAGACCAATTACAACGAGTGGAATGACAATAGAAAGCACAACGAAAATGTTTGTAGAGAATTTGGCAGAAGCTGGTAAATAACCAAAAAAATAATTAATTCGATAAATGAAAAACTTGTTAATTATTTATTATTTTCGTAGTAAGCTCCCAAAAATTTCAAGAAATGGAATTAAAAATTGTTATTCTACTATCGGTTATTGGAGTCATTTTTCTCGTAACCCTAACAGGCCTAACAATTTATGTCGTTAAAAGACGAAGAAATAATCGTAAGTTATTATAATTACGGTAATCAAAGTTGTTCATTTTTTATTAAAAAAAAATTAAAATGTATTGCAGTTCGTAACTTGAAGAAGAGAAGTAAAATGAGGTAAATGATTTAACAGCATAAATATTAATATTAATGCGTTTAACTAATCCATATTTTGAAAATGTTTGCAGTGCGTGCGATCGAATTGTGAATGATTTGTACTCTGTACAAGATAACAGAGTTTCCAGCAGATCCAATACTCGCGATCAACTTTACTCCGATTCCACTTCAGAAACTTATTTAGTTCCAATCAAATTAAATGCTGATTATGAAAAAAAATTGTATGACGTAGATCACATTTATGAAGAAATTTCAGAATTTGTAATTAACAACAAAACTCCACCGCAAATTTCAAACGAAAATAATGAACTTCAAAAAAATTCTTCGACAATTCAATCAAAACCTTTGCCAATTCCAATCAACTATAACTTAGATACTCAACAATAAAAAATAAAAAAAGTACAAACGCTACTCAAAAAATCGATAATTACAATTCTGGTGATTAAAAAATTGTAATGCAATAAAAGTGAAATAATACTGGACTAATACTGTATTTAGAAATGCAAATTGCTTGTTATTTTTAAATTTTTAAACTACAATTTTTCTTAAAAATTTTGTATATTGGAACTTTTATGTTGTATTTTTAGTCAATATGTTCTATCACTGTGTAATTTTTTATATCGATTTACTTGTACAGAAATTTATGTTTTTAACGCCCAATTTTATTACATTAATAAATCAATGTATTAATAATATTGATAATAGTTGCTGTGGTACCTCTACAAATATGAAATTTGATTCGCATAATTATTAAAGAAAAATAGTGCTAGACCATTAAAATTAAAGTTTCTTTACGATTTAATACATCTACTTGCAATTAATTAAAAGTTATGTATAGACTTTTTTTATATATAAAAAAAAGTAAGCTACACGACTTGAGATTAATCAGATTTATTTTAAAATTAAAACATGCTTTAAGCCCTTTCCAGGTACCTTATTTCTTTACCACCAAATTTCTAAATCTACATTTACAGGGAGCGACTTGGCTTTAGAATGAATCAAGAAAAGTTTCATATTAAAGTTTAAAATTGTTTTCCCGGTATTGCAAACTTTTCTTATTGTTATTTATTTATTTTGTTTGTATAGAGAGATCTAACGCCTATAGTCTATTGACAACTATAGTTATCTAGCATTTTGATTAAAAATTATTTTTAGCTTAAGATCTACGATGTACTGTAATTCCAAGTTAATACGGAATTAACTTTCGAGTTTTTGGGATTTAATGTTCAAAATTTAAAATTCTACACGTCTAAACCATGAATATTCTAGATACAACAAATTTCGAAAATAAAATTTCAAGGATAAGAAAATTCAGTACTCAAATATAAAACTAGTAATTTGATTAATATTAATTGAAATTCTTCAATGTACATTTCGGTGTTTAATTATAAAATAAGTTAATGAAATTTTTAACAACATAACCACATTTTTAGAAAAGAAAAATCTTATAGTACAGTATTGCAAAAAAAAGTTGGAAAAATTTCGAAATTAAATAATACAACAAAATATGACATGTAAAATTATATTACGAGAATTATAATATTATTGCATTTGCGTAATATTATCGGTAAATTGCCAAAATGTCAAAACATATCTCCATAACCAAAATCTCATAACAACTGCTGTCAATATCGCCTGAGTAATAGTAAATAGTTAGATGTATTATACACCCTAATAATCAATATAAAATTTAAAATTTTGTTTTAAAAATATTTAACCTTTATCTTAGAAAAAAAAATTACTCATAAAACTGTCAAACTTGTAAAAACGCCAATAAAAAAAAAATGGGTTGATAAAAATCATGACAATAAAATTCCAAAATGACGAATGTTGCTAATAGAAATAACATATAAAAAGAATGACACAAATAAAAAAGCAAAACACTTGTCATTGTCTTCACAAAATTATTGAAAATGCAGTTTGACAAATGTTTTTTACTTTTTTCTTTTTTAATGATTGCCACCAATATCAAGGGTAAGAATATCAACTAATTTTAATTTTGAAAATTTTTATCAAATTCATAATTAAATTCAATCCATGTATTATAGCTTCACAGGCAATTAATTATTGTTGTTCATTTGACACGAACGAATGCAACTTCATCAATCAAGGGACTACAGGTTGGACATGGAATACTCAGCCCAGTCAGTCAGCACTTGCAGATTATAATACTAATCGTAATTATCGATTGGATTCAATATTTTTGAAAACAATTAATTTTAAGCCGTTTCAAAACTTGCAGCTACTCCGAACGAATGGCTGCAAATAGCTAATTTAACAACGTCAATCACATCCATAAAATTGTCTCCGACTTTACCGATAAATGAAAATGACGTGATTAATATTAATTTCTACCGTCACACACCTGCCGGATACGACGACGAACGTCTCACATTATTAGTTCAAAAACAAACCGGCGCAATTGTGATCTTGGAAAGTGCTCTGAGTGCTGGATGGCACCAGATAAGTCACCAGTGTCAAATAGGGACCTGTTGCGATTCATATCCCTGCCATTCACGAGTAAGTACTGTATTTCTGGTTTAACGATTTTTCAATGAGCATTTTTGAAACATTTTTAGATTTATTTTTGAATCAGTTTCAGGTCAAAGGAATTCTAAAAGAAACCGACGATCTCTTAGCGTTTGACGATTTCCAGTTGAACTACTGCTCAAGTATAATATTAAAAATTTGATCTTCATTAAATATATATTTTTTTTAAAAATAAAACCACCTTAATAGCTCCATCTACTACTGACTCAGCGTCGACTACACCTTCCTACGATGATGACGAGCTAGTTACAAGTATTTTTATATATATAATAGTTAAAATATTAAAAATATTTAAAAATACTAAATAGCTCTCTTTTTGCTTCAAAACAATTCAATTAATTACAAAAGCAAATTAAATTCTTCTTTCAGTAATTACAACATCCGTCACTATCATTACTACAGTTACAAAGACGGAATACTGGGCATCAACTTACGATGATCCCACCACCACAACAGAAACTAGCACAACTTTTAGCACGGGTAAATCATTAACTTTTTGTGCAAAAAAACTTCTTAATTTTTAATAAAAACGTTTACAATTTTCAGACACAAACGTCACAATTACGCCGTAAAAGAGTTATAAAGAAATATCAAACAGTAATAATTTTAAATTTAAAAATGTTTACCAAAATGTAATTAACGTACATGTACGATAATTGTTATTCTGTAACATAATCTATGAGCCATAAGTTCGAAAAAAAATAAATGTTTCAAACCATAACAATAATCATACTTAAGGTAAAGGCCGTGCGGAAAAAAGTTTCGCCCGGGCAAAATGTAAATACGAGTATGATGCCCTAAGATACACAAAGTAATCAAAGCTAGATTTTAAAATTTTCCGAGCAAGCATTCTAGCTGACCCTGTGAAGACCAAATTTTAGTGTACAGAAAGTATAATAAACGAGCTTGACACCCCCCCCCCCCCTTCTATTAATTATTTCTTTGTTTAATACAAGATGTCTATCACTCAAATCTAAAATTGTATAACTGCATTTGAATCGATGATTTTCTGATTGATTAACTAGTTGCTTATCATTATCAAGGAAATATAATTTTTGATCTATTAAGTTTATTTTTTATCATAATTCTTATATCAAAATCTGCACAATAAATATAAAAAAAAAATTATGTTTTATAGATTTCTTTATAAATTTAAAATTAATACGAAAAAATATCGGTATACAAAACGTACTAATACAGTGATGCATCTTTTTCAAAGAATTATTATATACAGTACTATCAGTCGGCTGATAATAATATTTTTGATGAAACAAAATTCATGCAATAAATTTAACAAATGAGAAGGTTCTCATTTTTCATGAGGAAATGATAACAAAAAATGATTAAAATAAATATACCGGTAAGAATAATGTAAAAGACTAATTCTATAATGACAAGAAAGTCTGAATAAAGCTCAACACAGGCGCTTATTAAACAAAAAAAATGAAAACTTTACAGGGCGCATCGTTTTTGTTACTTTTTGCAATTTTACTGCTCATCCAATTTAACAGTAAGTAAATCAATAATCATATTAAATACATAGGTGCATAAGTCTAAGGCAACGGCGTACGTTTAAGGGCTTAAGGGTTATGGATTTAATTTTATGTTACACTCCAGAAAAAGTAACATAATTATGGTCTTTTTCCAAAACATGAAAGGGTATAATATACCTACATATTTCTTTTAGCCGCAACCTATTCTTTTTTTTCTTATTTGTACAGTGTTATTATAATTTATTTAAGCAAATAAAATAATTCTAGTTTCAAACGCCTTCGATTTTTGTTGCACTTTTGACACCAATCAATGCAAATGGAGCGATGCATACAACACAGGGAGTTGGACATGGTCGATTAGACAAACCCCAAACATCGACGGCATCTCGGATTATGAAATCAACAGTTAAATAAACTCGAGCTAATATTTTTTTTTCAATGCATTACTATTCATTTCTTAAATGACAATAATTAGACACTCCGAATCAGTGGTTACAGGACAAAAACATAACTGCGACCGAAACGGCGGTTAAAGTGGCAACCGTTGAAATCCACGAAAACGATTCAGTAAGCGTCGATTTTTATCGCCATACTCCCTCCGACAACGCGGACGATAAGCTCAAGTTAATGCTGCAACAAAATACTGGAAAAATGATCACCCTATTCAGCTGTGTAAATCAAGGATGGACATCAATGAGCATCGATTGCAAACTAGGATTATGCTGCTCATCTTATCCTTGTAACGTGCAAGTAAGCAATAAATTGCTGTGAACTTTCTGATATTTATAGGGTTTAGATCAAATAGCAACATATTTTTTTTATTGCAGATTCAAATTCATGGAATTATAGATAATCCAAATCATCTTTTGGCATTTGATAATTTCCGCATCAACGATTGCGCATAAATATTATTTTAGTAGTTAAAACTTTTTTTTTTAAATTAAAATAATCATAGTTATGAAGTTAAATGAAACAATTTAATTGAATACATTTACTCGAAAATTGAATTGCATTAAGCAACAATTTCATAGTAATTTTCTACACTTACTTAATAATTTCTGAAAAAATCGTGCTCGAGTAACTAAAAAACTATACTTGAACTTCAAAATAAAATAAGCAGCTAAAAATAAATGAGTCGTAAATAATTACGTCAGAGTAAATGTTGTCATACATAAAAATGCAACTCCCTATTTAAATTAATGGCGATTATTATTTAATCCAATAATATGTTTACTTAAGATTGTTCCGATATGATACTTGAAATAAATGTCACCAAAAATTAAAAATCTTCTAAATTTAAAATTAAATCATAATATAGCTCACGTATTAATTTCGATCGAATGTATTAATTTTAAGTTTTAAAAACTTTTCAACTTTAAAAAAAAAGCGATTAAAAATAGCTTTCAATTAAATAAATACCGGTATATAGTTACCTAACCTTAATATTTATCTACAATATTTTATTTATTGCATTTACAGTGATTCATAAAACACTATACTGTTTAGGTTTTCAAAATTCATTAACGATGAATAATTTCGTTATGAATGTCCCGGTAACAATCATAAATTCAACATCAAAAATCAATAATTTAAAAGTATAAAAGTTGGTAAAAATCATTTACTCCTGCATTACAGAATTTTAATTTTACTCGAAATATCAACTCATTTCTTTGTGATTATTATTTTAAAAAAAAATTTCATACGTTTTATTTCCTCCAAAAAAAAATGTTTGGAAAAGTTTCTCAAAGATTGTATATTGTGCGATTGCTATTCACAATTGCATGTGTATGTAAAAGTAAGTATTAATTATAAATTAAAATTAAAATAGATAATCACGTTAAAAACTCACAGTTTCTATGGCGACGAATACCTGCTGTTATTTCGACGACAACGAATGCGCGTGGACCAACTTCGGGAGAACTGGAACCTGGACGTGGTCAACCCAGAACGCGCCAGACACCACCAGCGTCACGGATTATCAATCCAATAGTAAATCCTTTAAAATCAAATTGTATTTTTATTAGTATCAAATAAATAATCGAGTATCCTAGCCACGCCAAACGAGTGGTTGCAAGATACATCTCTCTCCACCACTGTTCAGACGGCTGTGAAAGCGTCATCGCCGCTAAAAATCGATCGCAACGACGTAGTTAGCATTAAATTTTACCGTCACACTCCATCCGGAAATACCGATGATAGACTAATCTTACGAGTGCAAAGAACTACTGGCATGACTGTAACGCTGCTAAAAGCCCAAAGCGATGGTTGGCAGACGTTGAACATCACTTGTTCAAGCGGAACCTGTTGCGCCAATTATCCCTGCTTTTTGCAGGTAACGACAACTAATTTAATTAAATGATAATCCTCAAAAAACAAATCAATGGTATTTATAGTTCCAAATCGAAGGAATTTTGAAAAGCGCCAGCGACCTTTTAGCGTTTGATGACTTTGTAATCAATAACTGCCTAAGTAAGTATTTTATAAGCAAAATTTTGTGAACGAATTGATATAAACGCTTATAAAAACAGTAACCACCACTCCGGGAACCGCCACTCCGGGAACCGCCACTCCAACTACGGTTACAATGTCTCCATTGAATTTAGTCACAGGTAAGATTAAAAAAAGAATACAGTTTAAAAAAAAAAATTTAAAAAAAATAATATTTTAGTGAAAACTACGACTGTAACTGTCATCACAACCGTTACGTCTACCTCGTATAATCAAACAACTAGTACGAAACCAATTACAACATCTGATACGCGAACTACTTCGAAATCAAGTAAGTTATAGTTGTCAAAATCATATTTTTTCTATAAAAAAAAAATAATAATAATGCGTTTGCTTGTTTCTACAGATACTGCCGTTATTTTACGTGGCTGAGATAATTCATAGAAATTTCTAACTTTTAATAGAATATTATTATTAATATACCATTTAGTTTTAGAAAATATTTATAATTTAAAAATTACAGCAAAGAAATTGTATGCTACTTAAGTTTATAAATAATAAACGCATTAAAAAGTAGAAAATTAATGTAAGCTTATTCTACGGAATATATTAAAAATATAGTATTTTGAACCTATACTGTTAACAAATTACTCGTATAATATAATATTCAAACTAAGCTAAAACTAAGTAAAAAATCGGAAACAAACGGCAAGGAAAACGTTATTTTATCCCAAAAATTTTATTTTGGGTAACGATTTGGGTTTTCATATACAGTATCCTATTTTGAGATTTATAAAAATAGCGGGAATCTTTAATGAATAGAGTGATAATCTCAAATATTATACAAAATATTAGGAATTAATAATTGGTCAAAGCGATTTCGATTACCATCAAAAATACACAAAACACAGCGGTGAATAAATAAATAAAAAAATATTTCTCGCAACGTTTATTTCAAACATTATTGCACAACTGTATATTGTAAGAAAAGAATTAAATATAGAATAAAGATGTATCCTACAAAAAAAATTACTCAAACCTGCAAAGCACAAAATTTATTTCCCTGGTAATGTTGCTTCGATAGTTAATTTAAAATTAGATTCTAAAACTCCTAATCGTAGTATTTTTTTTTCACAATAAAAATATGGCAATATTATTGATAAGAAACAGCGACGTTGACCCGTAATATGGCACGGTTCTTTGATAAAAAAAAATCTGTAATCATTTGTACCGTTTTACCTTATCTTAATTACCAAAAAATAAAAAAAAAAAATTCACTGAATTGGGGGGAAAAAAATTGCAAAATCAAAACTAATAAATATCAAAACTAAACCAAATGAAACTATCATTTTATTTCATGTCATAAGCTCAAAAAACTTAATTTATTGTTATTAACAACTTTCATTAGTTTACCAACATCATTTAAAATGCTTCGTTTCATACCGAATACGTTCACATTTTCTTTTATTTCATTCATTGTATTCAGCAAATGTAAGTACAGTAGATTTTTGATACTTTCAACCACAAACTTTTTTTTAAATTCAATTCGGTATTTTTTCCACTTTCTCTTGCAATTTTTTAAATAATTTAACTTTTACTACCAAACTGGTATTTAGGTTATAATGCTACGAAGTACTGCTGCGGTTTCGACAATAGTACTTGCAGCGGTTGGGGTACGACTTGGTCGTGGGCAGGCCCAGGCTCCCCAACAACTCCAGACACCACATCGGCTGATGGGTATTTAGATCACGGTAATACAATTAGTCTAAGCTATTAAAAACTAATAACATAATAATTATAAAATTAATGTTTTAGATTCCCCTAACGAATATTTACAAGACACGACATTAGTAAACACGAAATCTGTTGTACTGGCAACGGCAACTTTTCTTATTGATGTAAATGACGTCATCAAATTTAAGTACTATCGTAATTCTGCAGGCACTAATATTACAGTGGGAGTGCAATTGAATACAGGAGCAACAAACAGTTTAATTTCGGCTCCAGTCGTTGGTATTTGGACGGATATTAGTTTTACCTGTGTGGACGGAACATGCTGTGCAGCAGGACAGTCATCATGCACCGCTCACGTAAATATTAACTGCAGTATAGCCTATAATAATTTTTGTTTTTTAAACAAAAAACCTTAAAAAGATATATCTAAAATTGACTTTTTTTCTCTAAAAAAAAAAACAGTTTTTAATAAGTGGAACAATCACTACGCCAACCGATTTAATAGCTATTGATGATTTTACCATCAACCAATGCTTCGGTAAATATGCATATTAAATTGAAATAATGTAACCGTGCATCCTTTTAACAAATCGATGTTACAAAGAAGTTATATAGTGTATAAATAACCAACCAGCTCAAGAATGATTAGGGGAGCATATCCCAGACTCCAGTTACAACACTTAATATATCTAACGTCCATTTAGGATATTATTGCTAATAAATTTTTCTAGTTTTTAAATTTTAAACATCAACTTACTTTAATCACTGTCCCCAAATGCAAAATTCAAGTTGGCGAGCAAAAATTTCAAATTTAATTATTCATTTAAAAAAAATAATAATATTGCAACCATTTAATGTACAGAACCAAAACTTTGTAATTAATTTTTTAGTAATTGCCGTCAGTTTTTTAATTAAAGCATACTCCCGAATATCCGCGCACTCATTTTTCTACCTTTTTTTTTGTTTTTTTGTTTTTTTGTGCAAAATGTTGAAAAACCTTCAAACGCATTTAAAAAAAATATTTTAACATAAAAATACTATCACAATAATATTGACCAGTTTTGTTTTGTGAAAAAGTAATTTTATGTTTTAAAACTTAATATTAAATTGTGTTAATTTGGGTGTTTTTTTGCCATTTTTCGGATAATCGGGAGTGTAGTGTATTGAAGAAAAATTATAGCAAAACTAAAAATTTTAAACATCTACAGTATTAAGTTGCATTATAGACATGACAAAAGTAACACAGTCCCAGCAAAAGTGACATATTACATGTACAGTGTATTTGGCACATTAACATATTAGTTTTCACATTTTGGGCGTTGCATTTATTGCACACTATGCGACTATTTTAAAAATTAATGCTCGAAAAAATAAATGTGCAGCAATTTTTAAAATAGGAAAATAAAACTAAGTTTTTTAAATATTTTTTCAACAGCAATATTAAAGTACGTAATCCGTGTTACTGTATTAATGCATTTTGAATATAGTTATAACCACTACTACTAGTGAAGCACCTCAACCGGCCCTGCTAATGGAGCGCTAAGCATCACTCCTAATGAAGATAGTTATTTTTTTTATTTAAATGTCTTTTAATGAAAAGAGTAACTACCACACCTACCGATTTAGAAGTAATGATCAAGCAATGTAGTGTTAAATATGTCATTAAAACTTGATCAATATTGATTTGCGTCTTTGTACAAATCATTGATTACCCGGATAACTAGACGAGTAAATATAAATACCGGTGAACTGACATTTAAACTATAATCTCAAAATTAAATTCTATCGTAACGCATCGTAGAAGAATGGTAGCCTACAATGGAATACGGGGCAAAAATCGTATTAATCGCAGTTGATTTTTCTGGTTGGAAAGATGCAAGATACAGATTAACAGTACAAGATTATTTTTGTAGTAATAAAATCCTTATGCCGTGTAATGTTTTTGTTTATGACGGTTTATAATAAATGACACAATCATTCAGTCTACTGATTAAATTTTATTAGCTCTTGATGATTTTATGGTCAATGAAAGTCATTTAGATTGAATAAATCTCATTTAGATCTCATCTCGCCGCCAAACCAAATATTTTGATTCATTAAATTATTATAAAAATCGTATTTATTTATTTCTTCAAATTTATTTATATTTGTTTATAATTAAATGCATAGAAACTCAAATTTTGCCTATTTTAAAGTGTTATTTACTTAGAAAATTATATATTTCTTACATAATTAAAATTGTGTGAACTCGATTTTATTTATAGTGTCCGTAAAGATAAAGGATAGTTTTGAAAAATTAATAACTAAGTCAATTTTTAAGGAAAATAGAATTTTTTTCAATATTTACATTCAGCAACAT
>JAQGAZ010001692.1:0-25665 GCA_034692225.1 Polydesmus complanatus
CGCACTACCCCCCCCCCCCCCCTGGTCGAAACGGGGAGCTGAAAGGAAAAGCCAGGAACAACGTCATAAATAACTCAAAAACAAACGACATCGTTCACATGTATGAAAAATAAAGAATTTGTGCGAGGGTGGGTAGGCGTTTCGGAAAAAGAAAAAAAAAGGGTGGGTGGGTGGGTGGAGCGAAGAAAGTAGCAGCCAACTGAAAATTCATGACGTTTACGAAGAAAAACGATGCTGTGTCCGTCAAGTGAATAAGGAATTGTAAAAGAAAAGGAATAAGGGCGAGTCGTAAGAGTTGAATGAGGAGTGGAAAAAAGGCGGCGGGTGGGGATAAATGTAAAAAAAAAATTATATTCATCTCCACGACAAACATTCACGAAAAAAAAAATACTACTTCCGCTTTCAATCAATTTGCTCAGCGTCTCCGCATTTTACTTTTTTTTTCCTTTCGAACACAATTTCCCTAACCAACTTTCATACTCTTCTTTTTTTTATTTCCTTTCTATTTACAAAAATAAGAATCTTTCTCTCTCTCGGTTTTTTTTTATTAAATAAAACACAAAAGCATAGAAAGTGTCGTAAAAAAACACGAGGATATCTCCATTAGAGTTAAGGCCAGACTAATGCAACCAGGATGACCCGGTAAGCCAACCAACAAAAAAAAAAAAAGAAAGAATACGCTATAAGCTGCCAAAATCTATTATGTCTAACAATAACGAAAAAAAAAAAAAACTCCATCATAAATATATTAAAATTTTAAGTACAAAAAATAGCAAATAAATCTTTAATAATAAATGACCCGTAAAAACCTGACTTAAAGAAAGATATTATTCGAGATAAAAAAAAAATTAAATTTATAATAATATGTCGAGAGTGGCCATTTTGTATTAAAAGTGGGTGGATAGATGTGATGTGCCAAATGTCTTTTTACAAGCTCTCAAAAGCCTGTTAATGTGGTGGTTAAGTTAATGACCCAGCTAACCCAGTGAGCGAGCTGTTAGCAACACCCACTCTACAAGCCCTTGGCGACAATAATCCTTGACGCTTGTCGCATTAAAACATAAATAATTAACGCGATCGGTTACGGTAACCTTACTGTTACGTTCATAACCGATTTTTGAAACAGAATCCGTATTTCGATGCACACGCAAAAGATTTGGTTAAACGAGCTCAGCCTTCTACGAACTGGTTTGCACCAAACCTTTTCTCACTGATTTTTTTTTAACAAAAAAGAGAAAAAAATTTGATGAGAGAAGAAAAAGTCATATTCTGAAAACTCGTAACAACATCACTAGTTTTCAGGGGGAACGCCTTTGCTAAAAAAAATACTACCGCCAAGTGATTTCAATTAAAAGAAACTTGATCGAATTGGTTTCACTAATACGTGCTTTGTGTTGGTGGAAACAGGTTTGGCAGAAGAAGAAACTAATTCTACCAAACCTTTTGTATTTATCCCAATATGCTAAACTAGTTTCATCGATGCGGTGCGGATACAAGATTACAGTTATGGCGATTTACACAGTAAATATACTGTATTTTTCAAACATTTCAAAATTGCATGTGTGGATTAATAACAACTGCCTTGTCCGAACTATTGATAATTAATCGATGATAAAAGAATATAGCAATTTTGTCTTTCATCTTATACCATCATTAAGGTAAAAATGACGTGGAGTTTGTTACTATCGATCAGCGATGCACTCGTTGCAATCCGACGAACGGCACATCCCCTCAAAAACAATTATCTATCAATATTTTTCTTTTCCCTTTCAATACGTTTGACATTATCAATATCGACCTTACGCACAATATTAGGCTCAACAGCAGTATTTATCCAAACCATGTTTTATTAAATCATCATTGTAATTACCGTGTATGTACATGAAAGCAAGAAAATGTTTTCCATAATAATTATTACTTAACAACTGCTGCAAATATTTTATGAATACGGTTCGATAGAAAAAAAAAATAATGAATAAATAAAAATAAATTTAAATAAAAAATTAAATGTTATTGCGCATTAATTTTGAAAGTGTAGTATTGAAATGCGGAGGGGAGGAGGCGTTCAATTAATATTATTGATAAAAAAAATACACTGTTGAGTTCTGTATTATGTTGAGAATAGAAAATTTGCTGTTAAGCTTTTTAGCTTACGCTTATGACGTTATTAGAATCATATAAAAGATAAGAAATTTATGGGGAAAAAAAAAATTGTAGTTGTATTTTTTAATTTATAAAAATTACCATTGACGTCATTATATCATTAGAAATAATTAATTTTCATTTTTACCTGTTTACAATAAACATAAAAATTCCAATTCTTACGCAACACGAAGTGAAGTTAAACATAAAAACAAAAAAAATAATGCTTAACTGTAACCTCTGATTGTTGTTTTAATGACAAAAACACGAATTCCACATTTAGGATACCAGCATCGAGAAAGCTGTCGCGCCTTTTTATGATTATTAAAATATTAAAGATAGTTTTAAATAATGTAGAAAGCAATTTATCAAAAAATAGACGCAGCGAAATGATTTTTTTTATCAAAATTAAATAAACAGTATATAAAACACATTTCTTACATTTGAGCCATCCCAAACATATGCATTATTATAGCTGTTCTTTTCTTTGAGCGTAATACAATATCATCTGAATGCATCTTGCAATTCAATGAATTGAACATAATTTCTTATTCCCATTAGAACACGATTTCCCGTTTGACCAGCTACAAAATTCCATACGGAAGTAAAACACGTGTGCACGTATGTACAGTATTTCACAAAAATCCAATTTCTGGACTTTTAACATTTGATTCCCTCCATCATAGCGCAATTAATCAAATGTGACACAAAGTCAAAAATTTTAATATCTAGTTTCTTTTTTAAAATATCATAATAATATTATTATTACCCAAATAAAATTTGAAGTAAATTTTGTATAATATTACAAATTATTCTAAAGTTAACACCACAAATGTAAAAATAAATGCATTTGCTAATTTACCTGCGTGAAGAGCCAGCATGTACAATGTAAACAGAAGCCAAAAAGTCCACTTCCGCTTCCGTCTTCCCCATCCGTTAATCCATTGAGCTTGATCAGCCATTTAAAAACGTGAATTTGAGAAGTGATAAAAAAAAGCAGTAAAAAGCCCGCGGGTGCTTAGTAGGAGCCAACAAATGTCGAATAAAAATTCCTCGAAATCGATTAAAAAGTTAGAACGAAGACTTTTAAAAAAAATCGATACAAATTATTTAATCGATTATCATCGTTTTCTCTCTCTCATTCTCTTACATAGTTTACTCTTCCACTTCAACAAATCCACTTTTTTTTTCTTTCTTTCTATTATATTTCTTATTCTATATTTGTTTGAAGTCTAGAGATGTCCACACACTACACACACCTCGACAGAGAAGTATCGGTGCGCGATTCACTCTCTCACTCTATTTCACTTTCACTCTTATTTGTATTTGTTGAAGAGTTCTTCAAAGATGATCGATCAATCGTCTGAGAAAAAAAGGAACGAGGGAAGAGAAAGAAGAAGTAGAAAAAGAAGAAAAAGAAGAAAAAAAAGAAATTGTTAAGACGTTTGTTGTTGAGAGATGAGTTGAATCTCCACCTGACCGTTTCCGCCTGTGTTTGCACTGCAACCGAGTCGGAGCCCTCTCTCCAGCTCCAACCGGATCTGGAACCAGACAGGTGTCCACGCCATTTACCAATATCGATTTAAACAAAAAAACAACGAAAACCAGAAGCAGAAAAAAAACAACACACTTTTCAAAATTGAAAAAAGTTAAAAAAATATATTGATATTTTTTTATATTAAATCGAGACAAGGTGTTGAAAACTCCGTCATGACGTCATTCGTCACTCCAGATCGATTTTTTTCTCTCTCGAGAAATTCCCGTGAATTTAAAACGGTCGAGTGACGGATGGATAACGGCGAAAGATGATGCCGCTCCAGGCTTCGCGTTTTCCGCATACTACTACAATGCCTCCAAACAACCGCTTTCCATCACGCTGTAATGCTTTTCTTATTATTTTTTAAATTAAATAAATAATTTTGAATGCGTTTAATTTTATTAGCTAGGGATAATTGTACTTTTCAATCACCGTATGAATGTTTATCTATGATTAAGATTGGGATGATGAGCGAGGAAATAGTTCCCCACGTTGGAGCCAGTGGATTGAGCGATGGAATCGATTCCGCGAATTTCTTTCAACTGATTACCAGCGCTGTCGGTTGCGGAAGTGGTTGCAGCCGATGCCGAGCCCTAATATAGCGCTTGGTCTTATATTGGAACGGAAAGGGGAGAGCGCAAATCCACCAATCAAGACGCGATCACGTGACTTGTGGAAATGAAAACCCCGAGAAAAATTCAACTTTTTTTTATTCTTTCTTTCTTTTTTTTTTTTTTTACGTTAAAACGAAATAATTAAAACGTTGAAAATGCACAAAAATCCACTCAACCTAATAAAATTAGAATTTTGGAGTGTCATCCGAGATGACAGGGAACACAGCAAGTCAACGTTATTCAGTTTTCTAAATGTTGTTTTTTTTGAATTTTTTTTTTTTTTTTCAACATCATAAATAAATAAAGCAAAGTCCTTTTCAAATGCACAGTTGTTTGTTATAAATTAATAGCCTTGAGCTTTATCCGAGCATAATATCATAATAATTATTGTGTAGCCTTTGACGGAAGCAATTAATTTCTATTTGCCGGCACCTTTCAAACCAATAAATGAGGATATTATTATTATTATTCAAATTTTGGGCAAAAATATATTGGAATTACAAACGAATTAAGCGCAAAAATTCAATACCAGTATACAGTAGATCAATATTATCCATTATGATAAAATTTAAAGGCGGTGAATATGCAATTTAATCCATAAAAAAAAAATTTTTTTTCTCTGCAAAATAAAAAATAATAATAATTCTCAAGTTCCATTTTTTTTATTATTATTTTTTTTTTTTTCTTTTTCAATACATTCAGTAATAATAAAATAAAAACGTTTTCAAGCGTAGATGCTCCATTTAACTTTTATAAACTGTACCGTATTTTATTACTACTGTACATTGCTCCAGAATTTCTAAAAACTACTTTTAAATCGAGTAATTTGGTAACTACAAACAAAAATAAATACCGGTACTGTACATGTAGGCCTACTCGTATACAATATAATTAAAACTACCAATTAAAGCAAAATCAAAAACAAAGGGCTAAAATATGGGCATTTTAGCCCTTTGGGGCTTTTTGCCGTATGTTTTATTTTTTTCATTTTGCAGGATATTTTTTTTTTTTCTGTTCCTTTAAAGTTTAAACAACAGCGTATAATACAATATTGTCGTGCGTTGGATAATAATTGTAGACATTAATATTAATTTTAATATTAGTTTTGTTTAATCTTTTACCCGATTGGACTCAATGCTATCCTGTTGTAAGTCTGGTATTAAAGTGCTTCATTAATCAAATTATATTAAAAAAAAAGAAGGTAAATAAATACTGTATCAGGTCCATGACAGGTTCAAAGAGCAGTTTATATCCAGTGTACTGTGACAAACTGTTGCCCGCTTTTCTTTTTAATCTCTTGTTGGTAACCACCAATGGAAATATCGGTAGTAAAATCAAAAAAAAAAAAAAAATCTGAGCAAACAAGCTTTAAATTAGACGAGATGTAATTAAATTGCGATTTGCTACGCAAGTGGCAGCGCAATATTAGAAAAAAAATATATATATAGATGTTGACGTCCACGATAATTTCGGTTTAACAAAATTAATTGAAATCCATTAATTAAATTCTAGTAAAGGATTGCTTTATTAATTTTGATCCAACTTAATGCACAGTATTATCTTGGTTATTCTTTGCCAAAGCTTTACGTAATATAAGCCCATGCACAGAAATTGCTTCTCTTATAATTTGTTCTTGTTATGCGAATTTAAAACGTCGAAAGTTACTTTCCCGTAATTAATTTTTAACGAAAGTATAATTTTAATCTCCCTTATCAATAATTTATAAATCTTTTTCTAAATATTAAATTTAAAAAAAAAATAATAATACTGTAATTAAATATTTAAGGGAATAATTCTTGACAGTATGCCACCTAAAGTTGAAAGATCGATGATAAATAATTTAATTTTGAACACGCAGTAATGCAAATACAGTGTGGTGTATAGTCATTTTTGAGTTAATAAAACAACGTAAATCAAAATAATATTAATTATTAAACTTTGGTAAATCATCTGTGGCAAATTAATCATTTTTCTTTTTTAAAATTTTCAATTAAATTGTCTGACATTTGAAATTTAATTTAAAAAATCAATCAAAGTTAATTAACTAAAAATTTCGAAGTTTGTGACGGGGTTAGCTAAATAATAAATCAGTTCGCGCACGACGTTCAAAAACGAAGCCGAAACGCCAATCAAGGAGTATAAAAGAAGTGGGTCCGCCCGAGCGCACCGGAAATGATAATAAGCTTTTCGTATATGCTAATCAAGGCCGACGAGACGTAACGTACGAGTCTGTCGTTTTCAAGCCTCCTCGTCGTCGTCTTTCAATTTTTTCGCCTATTCATTTATATGTCCCAATCTCCCCCCCCCCCCCCCTCCCCCCTTTTTATTATTCTTCGGAGAGCCCGTTCCGCCCCACTCCTATCAACCGCCCATAGCACGTATTTGTTTACGCGTTTTAACGTCAAGTCAACGGAGCGAATAGCGATAACGTTAAGCGTTGACGTCGAAGTCAAACGCACCTGAGATTAACGCGTAATTAACGTCGAAGCTTCGATCATCGATATGTATGCAGCGCTAATCCCGACAAAATAATAGCCGGGAACATAAAAATTAATATCTGAGAATAAACCACCAAAAAGTAAACCGATAAAAATAATTATTATTACCGAAAATCAATTCTAATTTCGCTTTCGATTAAAAAGTATTTTTTTTCCTTCCTTTTCTTGTAATTAATTTTAATAATTAATTTAAAGCAGACCTTCGTTTCGCTTGGAGTTTTACTGAGAGAGAGCTGACATGAGAATAAATCGCGGTATTACACGAGTAATCCTTCCACTGTTCCATCGTCCTCAATGCCTTTCGGCGACGCCAGCGACCTCTAACGATGACAAATATCCCTCGCAAACATTCAAATCAATCACTAACTTAATCGCTAAATAATTATTAGCCGAGCAAAAAAAAAAGGAAAGAAAGGGAGACCCGAATGCGACGTACGCTCCTTGCCCTCGTGTGAACGGGACTTAGAATGGCGTCTAATTGAATGACTGAGCGAGATTCCGAAAATTATTTGCCGATAAGAACGTCACGCTCTTCTAACGTTACGAATAGTGTAAACGCAAAACGTGAAACTGCATGTCACAAAGAATGGAAAAAAAAACATGAAAGTGAAACAAATCCTGAAATATAAATGTCATGCTAATTTTATCGCGAATGAAATTGCGAGTATTGTACTGTAAATTAATTAAAATGCCTCGGGGTATACAAAAAAAAAAAAAAGTTAGAAGAGACGAAAACATTCTATTTGCCGTTAGAAAAATTCGTCATTCCCCGAAACCACATTGCCAAGCCCTGCGTTAGAAACGCCGTTTTCAAAGTGCGAGTTGCAAAAACAAACTTCACCAATCATTTAAAAATTCAAATATTAAATAGAAATTAATAATAATTGTAGATGAACTTTATATTTTAAGCAAGAGGAATTGCTCAAGTGGCACATGAATTTACTTGTTCCGTAGTAAAAGGACGTCCAATATTTCGTATTCATAAACAACTCTTATCCTTCTCCTCCTTCGTTCTCCACCGATATTATCGTAATAAACTGACTTCTAGTAAACATGTCACGAGATATACCGTACTTTTTCAAAATTCACTTCGTAAATTCTTATTTTTTAGCGACTCCCATTCAATTAGCGCAAACCCAATACACTACTAGAATACTGTATATAAACATCAATCTTTCTTTTAAACACCAACAGTTTTACATTTGAATAAAACATGTTATATAACAATATTATGCGTCATTAGCTGAAATTTAAACCGTAAAATTTCAGTATTATAACTTCTCACAACCCATTACACCAATAAACATTTGCTGTTTGAGAGAAAAAGCCCCAGCTATATAAACAGGAAAATGACGTCATATCGTTGCTACTTTTCAGTGAAACCCTTTTCTGCTCAAGGCAGAAAGCAACCTGCGAGACTGCAAGTGACTTCAATCACAAGAGGCAATGGTCAAATAGGATCCATTAAAACATAATTCACGGTCGAAACGAGGTATTGGGGTAGTTTCGATATTATCTATGCACAAGAATATTATATTGCTAGCAATAACTGAAGGGTTTCCAATGACCTATGAGTAAACCACCGCGTCTTTTATTAGGCTGCTTTTAATCATCAAAAGTAAATCAAAGAAGAAAAAAATTATGCTTCGTCTCCTTTACCCCGGAAGTGAATTAGTTCCTACCCACTCAATCAGCAAAAATATTATTTTTTTTTTTTATAAGTTATTTTTCTAAAAAATACAGTACATGTATTTATATACGAGTACAGTATATCGGTATACAGTAGGCATACTGTACATAAAAATAAAAAAGTTTGAATATTGGATTGGTACCGGCATATTAAAAGTAGGCTATGCCATGAATGAGAAAACTCGAGCAATATAAAAAGTAGAAATGAAATACTTTTCCTTTGTGTTTATTTTAATTATTGACTTGTGTATTCGTCTGCTGTAGAGCGTGTTTCCTTCCCTCTTATGCGCGGGAGACGGATAAATGAATAGACGACGGCCATATTTAAAAACCAATTCAAATCGCATCTCATCAAAAATTAAATAAACAAACTATTAGACCTTCTATTTCAATTTTCTCTCTTCCTGCCTCCCTGCTCAATATAATATCTAATTTTCATTCTTCGTCTTATTACATCGCTGCGGCGCATGCGCAAAGCTCTCAAAATCATTTCTTTTGTCGTCGCCAATTTCAATCCCTTCTTCAATTGAAGAAGAAGAAGACGAATAATCATAATAAAAAAATAAAAAAAAAAATAACGTCGAATTTCCATATTAATTAAACACGAAAGAGCGAATAAACGAGGTCGCCCTCTGTACGCCAACTTCTAGCGTAAACTCCAACTTCCGGTTTCGAATGATTAACTCGGTGCCATCACATCCGGCAGCGCGAGAGTACATTTTGGCTGAAGATAAATTTGAGTCTTTGCTTTTATTTATTTATTTTGTTTATTTCTTTCGTGTTTGTATCGTTTTGAAACGCCATCGATTTCTTTTTTTTTTTTCAGCTTTGATTTAACTTAAAAACCTCTCTTTTTTGGGAGGGGATTTTATTTATTTATTTGAATGTATAAAACAATGCACGTACATCCAATTGTTTATCCTTTATAACGTGAACGTATGTTCTTCTTCCGCGCGCAACTTTAGAGGATGGGGGACGGAAGGTCTTTTAGTTTAGCTCAGAAAAGGAAGTTAAGACCGCTACTTCCGCTCTCATCAATATCGACGACGTTGGGTTACATTTTAGCTCGATTCGTAAAAACGCAGTCGACATAAGCATTTGGCAATGGCTGAGATATTATAATTTACTAAGTGTGCCGCTACAAAAATCCGAAATAATAATACCGTATAAAAATAATAATAATAATAAAAAACCTTCCATACAAAAATAACGGCCAAATAAATTTTAAACAACAAATTCTTGAAGAAGAAGAAAAAAAAAGATATCCAGGAAAATGCTGATGTCAACATAAAAATGTGGCACTTTCATAGTAACCATGTTCCCTCTAGATAAACATTAAGTGATCTCTTTCGCCCACTCCCCTTTTTTCTTTTCCCTCCCCCCACCTAAATCCCCCCTCCAGGAAAGTAAAAAAAAGAAAGAAAAGTCCTTTTTCTTTTGGTAAATAATTGAAATTGCTTTTGTCAAGCCGTAATTGGTTCCAAACACGAAACACCATCCTCGCTCCCCGCAACCAACACCCCCAAATAAATTCCTTTTAAATTTTTTCTTTTTATTTTTTTCTCTCGTTTCTTTTTCTTGTATTTGAAGTTTGTTTTGCGAATTGAAAAAACTGTTAAGCGCCATTTATTGATTTGTTTTTCTTCTCTCTCTCTCTTCTGTTAACATTCCTGTTATTCACATAAAACGATTCGCCCGGGGGGTGGTAGTGGTGGTGGGGGGGGGGGGGGAGAGGGAAGTATATAAGTGGGTGGTAGAGTAGTGTGGGGGTAATGTTAAATGGACAAATAGTTCGATTACATTTTCTCTCCAAATGGTGGCGCTGTAATCGACATTAACAAAGATCCATTAACGACACTAAAAACTTCAATCACCAGCATCCGTTTTTTTTTTTCTCCTTTTCTCTTTTACTTATCACTGCAATTGTTTATCTTCCATTAGCCCCACCCACTTCCCTGCTCTCTTCCCTACACTTCCGTTTAGTCAATGACGTCATCACCTCGTTGATAATCCCTTCTCTATTCCCCAAGCTCTGCTCTTCTTTGCCGCACTAGTCACTTTGCGCATGCGCAATTGATACGTGATTTATCATCGAGACAATTTTATAAAGCTCAAAAAAAGAAAAAAAAAATAATAACGCAAAAAAAAAAAAAAAAAACCCATAGTAATAATAAAAGAAGACTTATTTTATGAAAATTGTAACGAGTTTTCCCTTCGCATTTACATTGACATATGAACAAGGTTCAATTTAGTGGTTAAACGGCGCCACCTGCTGGTGGTTTCATGCGCGCTTTTTGCCGCAAAAATAAATAATAGTGAACCGGAAAAGGAAAAAAACGAGAAAAAAAAAATATAAACTTAGGCAAAAAAAAAAAAAATTAAGAGCGGATTTTTTGACATAGCGTTAAAAACGTGGCAAAACTTTTCCACAACAACGTCACGCGCTAAAATATTCCCGACTTGTTTAGAATAAGAAAAAACTACAATTTTCATTTTTTTTTCTTTCGTTAGAAAAAAAAAAAGCGTTAGTTTAAAAGCGGAAGTGTGTTTCTTAGATGGCGCTGCGTGTTGGCGGCGCATAATGACCGCTTTTAAACGATGTAATTGACTTTTTTGCTTTGACTCCCGAGTCGAGATTACATTTCAGTTGTAAAAACGTCAAACGGAAGCGAACAACAACCGGAAGAACAAGCATATTTTTCTTCCTACCCCACCCACACAAAGTTCTAAGAAAAAATTACCAAAGTAAAAAAAAAAAAAAAACGTATATAAATCAGCAAATAAATCTAATCCTCCTAGAGTATTTATTCTCTAGTTGCCTTTTTTTTCTTTTGGTTTAATCCAAACCGGCGACGAGAGCGACCAATCACGTTCGCCACGCCTACCTTCACTATCTTACCCCCACCTATCGTTAGCGAAATTCTTCGACAAAATTTCAGCAAAATTCAATTTTTTTTAAAAACCATATAGCCTACTAAACCATTACATTCAACATTTTTTAAGCGTGAAACCCAACATTTACTTTCTAACTTTACAACGCAAACGTGCAGTTTTTATTTTCATAATAAAAGATACGTAAACAATACAGTGGCATTTATTTTGTCAGCGTGATGACTATAGTCATGTCAGTCACTTTCGAAAATAAAACTGATATGCTTAAAGCAATAAGCAAACAAGTCCATTTTTTTTCCCCCTATTTGACTTAAAAGAGTGTTCTTTAATTTTAAAAAGGTTTTCTATCATCTGGTGCAAAATTTATGAAGCTGCGGGTTTCAGTTTTTATGCTATTCAACAAATAGCGGGTACCTTTCATTGTAAGATGAATAGAAGTAGGCCTACAAGGAAGATTCTTATAATAAAAGATGAAAATTTAAACTAAAAAAATTTAATTTATTTTACTCTTCTATATTGATTTCCGCATATTAGTAAAAAAAATTGCACGATAATTTCGTACTTGCTGAATTTATTTACTACACAAAAGAGCATTTTTAGCCCTATTTAGTACAAAAACAAGATTAAATTTCACTCATTTATTTCGTAATACAAATTTAGATTAAGATAAAAATGAATCCATTAAAAAAATTTTATTTTTAGCTTTATCAAAATCAACAAAAATAAATTTGCTTGCTTATTGCTGCAAGCCCTGCAATTTATTTTAGACGATTCGTTTCTGACACACTCTTCTGCTACTTTATACTCAAATTTCTAATAAAACAAACACTGCCTCAACCCTCCTCAATGCTCAGTTCAGCATCTTAATACTAAAACTAAATTTAATGAAAAATACAACCATTTCTTTAATTATAGTCGACGTCGGCACGCCCGCATGCTCCAATGTAATATGTATACCACTTCATCATTATTATGTAAAAGTATCTCCATATAAACCTTTATTACAACCGCGTCTAATCTATTCTCCAACCGTAGATTTGGTGAACATGTTATTCGTCAAATCACCCACTCATAACTTCAAGTCGAAATATAAAGGCGAATATTAAATTACACGCAATTTGCAAACCAGTTATATGAAAAATTTGCAAAATAAAATGCGCACTACTATTGATTTAGAAAACAGAATAAAAAAGCAAAAAGAAAAGGAAAAACAATTTGTCTGGTCAAGAAGAGCATATTATCAATAACAATAAATAAAAATAATTACCGGGAAATTATTTGATAAATTAATTGGTATCGTAATAACTATTTTTTTCTATCAAAAAAAAAAGTAAATAGCGAAATTTCTTAATGTATCCTTATTTCTAATTTTTTTTTACTAAAGTACTATAATAATAAATAAAATTACTTACATTAGTTATCCATTAACGAATAATTATCCTCCTATAAATAGAAAAAAAAATATATCATTCAAGTAAGTAAAAAAAAAATCAATGCATAATCGAAAAACGAGAGAGAAAAAAAAAAAGACGTAATTATATCGTGTAGTAGCCGCCATCATTGATGACATCCGTCATTTCAAAGAATAATAATACCTCCTCCAGTCGACCTACCGATCCCACTCCCACCCACTACTCCATTCCCACCAATCACTATTTAATTTTTTTTTTTTTTACTTTAAGCTCTAAGCTGAGGCTAAGTAAATGAAGCGTAAGTTTGGTGGTGATGGACACATTCAATGAAGTAGAAGCAATGCATGATGGGATAAAAGCCTTTCACCCCTAAACTCCATCCTTCCACCCACCTAACCAAACCCCACGCTCACTTCCTTCCTTTAACATCCGACTAATGCGCGCCATTTTAAGTCCCGAAAAATGAATAAAAATAAGACGAGAGAGTGAGTGAGTGAGAGAAAGAAAAGAAAAAAAAAATTCGAGGGGTAAATGCAATGTTATGTGGGTTAATAGAAGGAGAGAATAGGGTGGAGTGGGTGAAGGAAACTACAATTTGGAATTGAGAGAGAGAGAGGAAGAGAGATGAGCGAAGAGGAGGCTGCGAGAGCCACGCCCCTCGTCTTTCTTCGCGCACTTAATGGTTGCACATCATGACGATAGGATATCGATTCGCATCGATATCTCGCTAACCACCACCCACCATCTCTATCCCCTCATCATCATTTCACCCCTCATTTCGATGCCTTCCCCCCCCATCCTCCCTTTTTTTGTACTTTTATACGCGACCAATAATCGTGTGTTGGTAAACTTTATTACGTAAACAAGCGCAAGAAGTAGACTGCGCTATTTATATTCTTAGCAGTTGATGTAGAAAAGTGCGGGGTGGTGAATAGAAAGAGGGGAAGAAATGGTGGGTCGCAGTTGATGCTAACTTGAGCGAAATGACAGCTGCCAAATATGGTTAGTGGCTTATTTAGTAGTGGTCAACCGCGAGCGAACCACTCACGTGCAAGTCTTAACGCTAATCAAGACAATTATCGTAACGCAAACGCAAATAATCGGGTTTTAACTCGGGACTAACGATATTTTTGCGCCACGTTTCAAAAATGGCGCAAAGCTTTGCGAGCTGTGTTATGGACACAATGTAATATACTTTCGTTCCAGCGCACTCTTGAAACGGGTTCTAATCGATAAAACTAGTTCCACTTTTGGGGTGTAAACGCAAAAAGTGTGATGGCACTAAGATCCACCTCCGGCCAAACCTGTTTTTATCACCAGAAATCGTTTCGAAAGAAACGGTGAAAACACTTTTGCTAAAACCAGATTGCTGCGCGAGACTTCAGTCAAAAGCGATTTGACCAAATTGGTTCCAAGATGCTGTACATGTGTTATAGGGAAAGATGCGAGATCACATTGGTAATAAGTTACGGAATAAAAACAAAGGAAATGTGTGTGTAATATTAGGAAGTTTAAATTATTTCGCATATCAGAATAACCAGAAAATGTTTAAAGTTAAGTCGCAAATTGCCTCAAGGGCCATTTTCTCGTTCACCTATAGGCGATAACAACGTCTCCTCCGGGTCCGTCTCCCTACACATTTCTGAAAATTTTATTGTTTATTGAAGTCGTATTGAAGCATTTTTCAAAAGGAAATTCAATGGTATTATAGACAAATCGATTGACTTTTAAAGTGCTTTGCAAAAACTTTATCAATATTTGTCGATCAAAAATTCTCGTGATTTTTTGTCACTTTTAATTTTTTAAAAGTGAATAAAAATCGAGTAAAACAAATAAAAAAAAGCTCTTTAAATACTACGCAATAACAAGATTTCAATGCTCTTGTTGACATTCTTTATAAAACTGTATCTAACGTCTGAAAGATTCAAAATGGCGTTCAAGATTTGGATGTTTTCCGCTCCCAAAATAGCAACTAGGCAACTAGACTACATAATGTGTTCCAAAAAAAAATGCCTTTACTTAAAGACGCTCCAAAACACTATGCACAAACTTCCTCCCAATGCAACAGAAAATGCGTCATTGATCTGAATGTGTGTACAAATCTTCCCTTATAAAAATTACAAAATTATCTTTAAAAAAAAATTAATGAAATCAAACATTTTTTTTTTAATCAAATTTTCTTAATTGAGTAATCAATTAATTCGAAATATCTAACAACTCCGTTACAAATTTAACTTTTTTTTAAAAATTGCCACGATTATTTCCTTCTTCTTTTTTTGCCGCATCATTAAAAGCAAGCACGGGTGTGCAATTATTGTAATTTATAGATTTTTGAAAATAACCTTTTACACGTGTATCTTTTTTTTTTACTAATAAAAAAAGTCATTTAAAAAAAAATGAAACGAACATTTTATCTGCTACCGCCAATCGTACAAACGAGCTATATCGTCGATGATATAGATGTTGATTTTGTTCAACCCCAAAGGGCGTAATAAGCGTTAAACAGCCAGCCGCCATATTTTCCATCTTGTTTATTTATTTTAGTGACAGAAATTTTTGCTTGAATGCACATTTTCCCGCTATTTCCTCCACACATACATACACACACACACAGTCTACAGATATTATTTTTTGTATTTCATATGGGATAAATAATTGTATCACGTATACTCATATTCCCCACTTTTATTACCCTTCGCCTCCTTTACCCTTTAAGATTTGGAAATTAAGCGCACGTGACCTAACGCTGTTTAACACGTAGACGAACGTGACCGAATAAACAGTTTACACAACATATTCACTGAGCTCCACCTCCTCCTCCCATCCCCAACTCTCTTTTTTTATTATTTAAAAAAAAAATGAAAAAGAAAAAAAAAAATATCAACTCTCGAAATGAAATATTGTCCTTGATACACCTCCATAAAGTGTCTGCAGCACATGTTTGTGGCCATTAAAATCACAACAGAGCGAGATAAGACCTGACCGAAATGAGAATAGAAACGCCGAGACTGGTATTAGCCAAGTTGAGCCAATCCGAATATATATAACGATGTCCCCTTTGTGCGCTGGACAAGGTGAAATTGACCAATGTCAGAGGAAATATTGCTAGCGGATTAATAAATGGAGAAGTCGCGAAAGCGCATGCGCGACGAGTACTAAAAGTAGGAGATTTACGAGTTAAGCGGCGATTTCGTCGAAAACTGTATTTCCGGTTGAGGACAAAGTACGAAACTAATAAATTCACATTTTTACTATACGTTTTCGTTTACCTAATAACGACGACAACAAATAACGTCGCGTAGCGCAAACGCAACCCAAACCTAAACACCCATCCGCCCTATACGCTTCTCGCATGCGCTTAACGACCGCCAGAGGGCGAACAGGATTCGCAATTGTTATACAAGTGTACTTCGCTGCCATTTTCCGTGTTTAGCCAAAAAACCGATAATGGAAAATGACGTCACCCGCGCTGCGCTCTCGACGTCAACGTCGGTCAACCGTCTCCCAAACAAAATACTCTATGTTCGTAAATATTTAAAATTAATATCCGATTATACGAGCCGAGAGCGCGACGTTAAAGAACTATCGAGAAAATGCCACGACAGCCCTAAATGGACCATCGAATATTTTGACCTTCTAATTTTTTTTAATTAAAAAATATCAGCGAGAAAAGACATCTTTGTGTAAGCCCAATATGGAACCATGTTTGAAGAACTAAACAACCACTCTTTAGTCGCTCTTTTGTTTTTCTTAGACACCCTGTAATCCCACAGATAATATTATGAATAAAGCTGAGAGTAATATTATATTGTTATACCCTCCACCCATCCAGCAAAACTAACCCCACTCGCTCGTTAACGTTGAACAGGAGCAATTGAATAAACATGGTGGGTCATAGAAAAGACGGAAGAAAAATGCTATCAACACCATAGTGGTAATCTTCCTTCGTAACAAAAACCTTAAGATATGTACGTAACATACGGCGAAACGCAGCTGAGCAACAGATAAACATTTGTTTTCCATTTATAAATAAAACACGCGACAGCGGCGCTGCTATCGCTAGCTCCGCCCATTATCTCATTTCGAGAGATACGGCAACTCAAAAAAAAAAAAAAAAAAATGACGTTTTGAATATTATGATAAATGGGCTCGCAACCACTCGCAATCAATTAACCAAACGCTTTTAACCCTCTCCTAAAGCCACTGGGTTATACAGTAGTAGAATATAAAATACCGTACGTGTATTCAAGTCCTGCGCGCAAACTTTTGTCATTTCTTAAGATAATTGGCTCTTTTTTTTTTTTTCAAAGCCGATCTGTGGTAGTACATTTTTCTACCGTAGTTCTCGCTCACCTGATTGCGATACGGAAGCAGCACTCTCTCAATGCGACGCATTTCTCGCTATACAGTACATTATAAAGGAAATCTAGATAAACGAGAGAAAAAAGTTGGGAACGCAAAACTATAAACTCGAAAACCTGCTTAGCGCGGAAACGAAAAACAATTTTAACCCAAATGTCATATTAAAACCTGCTCAAAACGGAAAATGAAATAGATAAAAGGTGACAAACCTACCTTTAAATAATCGTACATGTATCACCCAATTCCGTTTACCTAAGTTTTACGGTAGGCTTACTGTACTTTTCAACAACTAAAATTTTAGCAACTATTATGCTAATTTTATTTAACGATTTGTTTTACCAAATTTTGTTAAAGCTAATTTTCGTACCATAATCGTTAATTAATTATGAGAACAGTAACAGTGAGTAACTGTATGAAAAACTTCTTTCTGCAAAAATATTTCATTGCATTGTTTCGGATAAATAAAAGTAAGCTACTGTTTACAGGAAGCTAAAATAAAAGATTTTAAAATGTTTTTAAATGTTTTAAGCTCCCTTTATTGTTTTTTATACTGTTAATATATAGTCGTCAGAGTAAAAAACTCTGACAATAACTTAACATACCTATTTAACGAATTGCGCTAATGCTTTGCTTAATATTATATTCCTATTTTATTTCAACAACTAAAAAAATTAAGCTTTGATTTTGCATAAATCGCATCGCGTATTTGATTAAAATAACTAAAGCTAGGTTTCATACGCAAAAGCGCGTATTCTCCATGAGAAAACGTCTTCGTCAGAAGCGCAATGATGGTTTTATCCCCAAGCAACCAATCAGATTAGATAAGGTCAATCAGTGTTGAGGCAATGAATGACATACAGTCGCGGATCCATAGGGGTGGTAGGAGGAAGATGGTGATGTGGTAGGGAGGATGGAATGGAAGATCAACTTATTCTCACCACTACAGGATATGCGAGCATATACAGGGGTGACACACTGGCTTTTCAAAGATCTCTGTATTCCTCGCTGCTCCTACAAACCTGAGTTACGATGGGACGCAAATCAAGTCATTTTTAAAATACATGTACAATTTTTTTTGTTTTGTTGGTAGTCCTATAATATTCAAAAATTGTAAATAAATAAATAAAATGCACCGTAAAAATGTTTTTGCTTTCTGATTAAAATTTAAAATCTTCTGTCCCATAACCTAATACCCCGCCGCACTTGAATCCACCACTGAGACCCTACTTTCAAAACATTTTTTTCAAACATAAACCAAATTTAAAACGGTAAAACTTGGTTAAAAAACCTCTGATACAACGTAACCGGGTATGCCGTCATTTTGCAGGAGTCTGTTGGCATTCATAATTATGTATCAACATTAGGAAAAACTCTGCTTTTCTGTCAAGAAAATACGTTAACCTCGGATATAGCGTAGAAAAAAGTCGGAAATCTTTCTCTCGTTTTATTTTATTTTATTTTTTTTTGCTAGAATGTTTAAATATTGAACTAAACTTAACGCATGTATTTTTTTTATAAGTTTCCCAATATACTGCGAACTAAATTTGGGTTGCGAACTAGGCTTGGTAATTTCTATTTTTTATCTTTACAAAAAAAAAAAAAACGGCAAAAAAAAGCATCTGTAAAATTCTAGATAAGTACAGAAAATACTGTAAATTAAAATAAAATATAATGTAAAAATAATGTTTAATATAAATAGACGCATATTACGAGTATGTTGTACGGTTTTGAGCTTGCTCGAATGCAGCGGCATAAATTACGCAGCGTTATAACCGAGCATTTAAAATAAACTTTTTAAAATTTCATATACATTTCTTATACAAAAAAAAAATTAATTTTATAAAATGCGAATTAAAAATCTTTAAAATATTTTTCAAATCCTAAAAAGCAGGTTCCCCGACGTTCGATTGACACAAAAACACGCCAGTGTAAATAAATTGCACTTAGCAAAACAATTTTTTCTCTTTCGTAGTAAAACGTTTTATTTATTTTTTATTTATTTATTAAAACGTCGACAATATTTACACTATGAAATAGAAAATTTTCAGTTTAAGCAAACACTATATTACATGTATATATATTTTTTTTAAAAATATTTCATCTTAAATTTCTATACACAAAATCGTGTTAGACGTAATTTCTCATGTGAAAATGTTTTCCGTTTAAATCGAGTTGTTTACCAATGACTATAAATTAAAAGCACGTTATACAATTCGGTCAAGTGCTTCGTGCGAGCAAATAAACATAACGTGACAACTATTTTTTTTTATACATGTAGAAAAAAAAAAACAACGCACGTGTCATTTTTTTGTCATCACCCTGTACGTTTAATACGCGGACTATCGATTACTCATTGCTATTGATTAACTTATTGTGTAGTGCGGTGTGTGTGTTGAAGGGAGAGGGAGGGGGTTGTTGTTTGCCCGCGCAAGAGAAAGCGCACTTCCGGTTGGCTAAATATATATAAAAGCGGAAAACATTATAGTCACCAAGACGACGGCAATTACGTCTTAACTAAAAACCTTAATCGTTTAACCACAAAGTGTCGCACATGAATACATTTCGCCGAGCTTCATCGCCATCTTCGATGACGTCAACAGCCACTGATAACACCTTATGAAGAAGAAACATCTCCCCCCCCCCCCCCATCCCTCTTCCCAACCTCCACTTCCTGTGTTTTTCCACTCCTCATCTTATAAATAATCAGCAGACGACGCTGTGAAAAAGACGATGAAAAAAAAGAAAAAAAACTTCGGTGAGCAGCGCCATCTTTATGCTAATCGTATCACTTCCGCTCAGCTGCGTCACACCAGCATCCATATGCATTAAGCCACTCACTCCGCTATTGCTACCACTGCGCACGCGTCAATTTAATACAGTTCATAAAAATAACTTCCAAAACAAATAATACGAAATACATTTATCGGCAATTACATTCGTCGGTTAATTATTATTAGAATATTCTAAAAAGTTTGAACAAAAAGTTCAAGCCCCGCCCACTTTAACTCTTCCATTAAGCGAGGAAAAGGCGACGGCCATCAATCACTGTCAGGCGTGACGTCACGCTTTGTCGTTTCGGTGCGCAGTTCCAGCTTATTTTATTTTTTTCGTGAACCGAGGAAGCTGGAGGCCATTGGAAAAACGCGAGCGGAAGTCGTTGCGGAGGACATCTTGCACTCACCTTTGAACCCACTTTCTTATACTGTACTCTCACTACTGCCCGAACTCCCCCCCCCCATCACCTCATCCCTCACTCTCTCTCGGACCCATATAGAAAACGAGGCAGAGGAGAGGGGAGAGAAGCGGAATAAATAAACAAACAAGTACATAAATAAAAATGGCAAAAATAAATAAATAAATAAAATCAATCGATAAGATAAAAGATGGCGTTGCAATCGAAGGCGTAGACTCCGCGTGCCACGATTTAGCGGCATCGATTTCGGATTGTTTGTTTTGGAATTAAAATTCGATGGCGAAAATATATTTTTCTTTTTCCACCGACAAAATGTGCTGACCACGCTTCTTTCCAAACCCCTCCTTTCATTCTCAACAACGTCTCCTTTTTACAGCATTTATATAAAAATAAAGTATCAAAAATAGAAATTTCAGCTTTTATTTCATTTTCCCGTTTTCAGCTAGATTAAAGAGCTGAAAAGTCATGAAATTACAATGGTCCATTCTCACGTACTGGACATTTTGTTTAAGTTTAACGTTGTAAGAAGCCGGGAAACAGTCTCTAACAGCGCTCGCTGTGGACTTCTTTAACAGTCTGTACCAGAATAATAATTATTATTGCCCCACTGCTTGAACTTAATAAATTTGTTAAGTCCGAGGTAGATAAAATATGAGTACACCGTTCTACTGCAAATAAAAATGCCGAGTGTCAAAATTAAAAACGAAAAAAACCAAAAAATTACCGGGTAAGTGATTTTATAATAACAAACTGAAATTCTCGGACACACAGAACCGGGTGTCCGAAATGTGATTTTTTTAATAGTCTATCAAAAAGTTTATCATTGAGAATTTTATTTAAGAGAAACGTCACTTTTAAATTTTAATTTGTTTATATATTTTTTGAATTAATCAATTTTTTTTACAGAAAACATTCTATGAGTTTGTAAAATTTTGTTACTGTATTTTTAAATTTTTATCTTATCTGGTAGTATTTCGGACACCCGGTATTATAAAACTTAACGCGAGTCTTGAGCTTAAAGATATAAAAATTAATGGTGAACGACATTGACGACGTTAAAAAGAATATTTGGAATCTCTGAACGATCGTAGTTTCAGCTGGAGCTTAACTCTAAAAGCAGGCATCAGTCACGAACTTTCATTAAAATTATCAGCGATTTCGAGTCCATTAGCACAGGATGTCATAAATCGAGCCGTCTGTACCGTAAGCAAATGAACCTCACTCCCGACTCATACATGTATTATTAAAAAAACCGCTTCGGACATTTCCGCTTTACAGTAGATATTCAGAAGTCGAACAAGAAGCACACCAAAAACTATATATATTTTTTCCCCCCAGTGTTTCCCAATTACTTAGTATTGCACTTTATTTTGCAAACAATAAGACGAAGATAAGTACGCTGCTTGGTAATTAAACCGTTAGAAACTTTTTGAACTCAAGATAATCTTTCACAAAAATTGGGTTATGTAAATTTACTTAAGAAATTCCATCTAGACAAAATTATTATATTTACTAAATTTTAAAAACGAGCTATCAAAATTAACTTGTTGCCATAACAACGTCCAAAGTACATATTAGTATTTCATAAGATGAAAACGTGTAAGTCGCTGTCAATATCCATTAAATTAAAATTTACTGTGATTTTCTTTCTCATATTTAATTTTTAATTAAAGTGGTACCGTATAATAATAATAATAATTATTATCTGGCAGCGCTCAATAATGTTTAATTAAAATCAATCAATCTTTCAAGAAATCTTTTAATAATAAATTTCAACGTCGCCCCATTTTTTTAAATAATTATTGATTTACTCATTTCATCTTGATTTCAACGTATTATTTCCAATAAATCTAATTTTTAAAAAATCAAAAAAAAAAAAATTTATTTCCTAATAAAAATAATTTATATTGGAATTTAATTCTGATGTTTTTCAAGAGTAAATCACACCCAAATACTGATCTATTTATTTTTATCATAGTAAAATTAAACAATTAATATAAATGTTATTCAAAGCTATTAAAAGCCCAGATAATTCAACCACAAATCTTCACTAGTAAATTACTTTTATATTAAAACGCAAATTTCGAAGAAAGTTTGGATTTGTTTCCTATTCAAAATGACCGATTCATTACGGTATTCTCTCCTTTTTGATTGCAAAATAAAGAAAGTTTTTATTAACCTAGATTATTTCCTCAAATAAAAAGTTCTAGAGAAAAAATGTTCTTTAAAAAAAAAAAAAAATTACGCATGCGGAAACTTACTCATTTACATTATCGTTCAACATTTATTTGAATCTCTTTTGATAGCAACAATATAGATTAACCCCGTGGTTTAACAAGCTAAAACTGTGCACAACGAGGATCACGTAAAACTAGATGAGTGGTTAACGGCAATTTCTCTGGGGAAATTACGACCAAAATAATGAAAATGTTAAAATGTAATCACTAAAAGTACAGTTATTTTTAGACGAGTTTCATAGTAATATGACGGAAATTAAAGATTATTTTTGTTTAATAAAAAAAAAATTATAGGATTTAGTTGAGATTCGAAAGTGTTTGCGCAAAATTTAAGATTTCTTTCTTTCAAGATTCGAGATTATAATTTTGTCAAGCGTTTTTCAAACGATTAGGAATTATTTACCAAGATATTTCACCGACATAGCTGCCGCTTCGTTTTACATTTCTGGTATTTAATATTACGCATAGGTGAGAGCTTACTTAATTTTTTTTTATTTTTTCAAAAATTATCGTCATCCTTGTGGCATTTTGCAGCCGTTAACTCCGTAAAAAACAGAAGCCATGCCAACTGTGGTATTATAAATACATGTACGTGAAATTTTACTTTACAAAAATTAAAACTAAAGACTTTTTTTAGTGTAATTTGATTTATTAAAAGTCGGTTTACTCTGGGAGCCGTTCACTGCAATGAGAAAAAGAGTGCAAAAAAGCAACATTTTATGACTCAATTTTAATCTTTTTTTTTATTTATTTATTGTCATGTCAGTCGCCAAAGGCAGATTTTGGGGTAATACAGTGCGATAAGGAAACACAGAGCGTATGTCGCTTACCGACAAATCTAATACAAATAAGGGAGAGGATACAAATCTAACGCATATGAAACGAATAATCCTTCATAAACTCTCTACCACCCAATTACAGAATCGTCTATTTTACATGGACGCAAAAGTTTTCGATTCTACAGCAAGTGCGGTAACATTTTAGGTACGAATTGTTTCTGGGACAGCGTATAATTTGTATAATTTCAACCGCACGTATAATTTGCTCTTTTAGTCGTTTAATTTACCATTTTTAGTACGTGTAGTGTAATATAGTCAGTAGTGCAATTTACATTTTTTTGTCGCATAATTTGCCCTTTTTAGTCGTGTAATTTACCGTTTTTAGCGGTAAACTAGGTAGATCTCTCTATTTTATTGGTAATTCGTAAATAATTATTATCGAAAACGTTAATATTTTTTTCGTTAATAACCAACATTTGTTAAAACAAAGTTTTTGATGTATGAAAGCTGGTTAAAAAATTTCAAACTTTTCTAAATTTCACTGGACAAAATTAATATAGGTACGGTTCTATTTTCCCAGTCGTCCGTTAAATTTTTCGTCAAAACACCTTAATCAGGTTGACTCGATTACAATCTCTCCCAAAGGATAGGCGATTATGTCATCGCCGCCCCGGGACGTGGCAAGCCGTTAGATGGCGCTTTTATAAATCGCCTAATTAATCAGCGGCTCCGCTGTCCACTCCCAAGTCGCTATCCCTGACCGACATCATCAATCTTTGCCCACCCACTGCCACCCAGCCTTTTTAATCCAATTAACCTCAAGTTCATTAACCCAGGTCACTCGATGACATCATCACTCATCAATTTGCCACCATCCATTTTCATCACTCGTTTTCCTTAAAACGGAAAACATATACACGCCCGCGCCTAAAAGTCATATGCAATTTCGAATCGATACGCGGCAGTTAATTGCGATATATTTTTGGCGTCACCCGCGTGACGTTTGCGCGGATTACATAATTTTTTATTACACCCACTGTTATCCCTTTGTAACTCTTATTGTTTGCCCAGGCGAGTGGCGCCTTCCGACAACGATTGTTATTGTCAGGGATATTGTAATCCGCACGTGTAAAGCAAAGTGTACACACGTGACGTCATGGCGAATAGCCGATTGATCCGATTATCCACTCACTTCCATAAACGCAAATGGTCGTCGTGGCGATAAAAGCGCGCTGCGCACAAGATGTGCCGTCAGCCGCGTTCCCACTGCTTCCGCCGTGCCGCCGTCGACAACGGAAGTTCCGGAAGACAAACGGAACTGAATGAAATATGATTGGATAAGACTAATTTGCGAGCGGACGAAATAATTGCAAACGATGGATGTGCTAGAGATAATAAGATATGTAATTGAATTAGACCGCGCGTGGCACGTGACCGCAAACCATCATTTTTCTTTCTCTCCTCATCCTCCTCTTTCCCATTCAACTCCCCCCTCAAATGATCAATATACCCGCCCACACAGATAAATAACTATTCACATCAAACCTACACGGATCTAATTCTACTCATGTTTATTCCTTACATAGTGAACGAAAAGTATCAATCCGAAATTCCGAGAAGCGAGCTCATCCAATTCCTTTCCTTTCTCAATAAGCTTTTCGGTAGTACAGTAACTGAATTATCAATTCTTTAGTTCGATTAACGTCAACTATTTTTTTTTAATAAAAAATAATGCAGTTACAATTTCATGTTTTTTAAATAAAGAATAATGATAATCAAATCTGTTATTCGCTTTTGGATCCTTGGAAAAGTTTATTTAATTATTCAGCTTCCTTTTAAAAAACAATATTATACTGTACAGTAGCCTATTAATGTTACCAAAAATATAATGAAGCAAGCATATACTGTACTATGACGCTTGCGATTTTGTGAAAATCGAAGGTCAAGCAAATAGGATTTTTATGTCTCTTTTTAATTAATAACAAATTTTTTTAATAAATTACAACTTAATTACAAATACTTTTGTCTATAATTATTTTTAAAATTTACTATTGTACAAATAAATCTCATTAACTGTAACCCCCCCCCCTCCCCCCCAGTTTTTTTTAGGCTCATACGTTAAACCCATGGCTTAGGCAATTAACAGAAATATTTCGAGGAACCCAGTTTTTTTATTTATTTATTAAGAAAAGGAATAATTTTGGCCTATTATGAATTTTATGTGACATTTTTGGCCCAAAAAATTTAAAATCATTTTTGAACTTTGAAATGTAGTTTGTGCGGTGGGAGAGACGAACGCCAAAATTGGTT
>JAQGAZ010001693.1:0-25611 GCA_034692225.1 Polydesmus complanatus
TTTGCGAACCTCACAAATGCGATCTGAGAGCGTTGATTTACAAGTTGTATTTGATAAACATGAATAAAATCTTATCTATCTTATCTTACAGATGTTTTTTAATGGTAGTAAGCCTACAGCTTGTGCTTCATTTGCAGTTAGAACCACTTTTTCTCGAATTCGGTTGAAGTGTAAAGTTAGAAACTTCAATGAAAAAATGTCTATTTTTGATGTGCAGTGCTTTCTTCTGGTATTAATATATTGAAATAATTTATTTTTAGCATTTAAAAAAAATGCTAACTAATGAGATGGTTTAAGATAAATTAAGAGGGTTTAACCTAACCGAAATTATATTTACAAAAATTCAGTATCAGGTATAATAATTATTTACAGTACCAAGATACGGATGAAGTATATGAAATAATAAGCAATTTTACAATGTTAGTATAGTAATTGTTTTTTAATCGTACGAATATAATATTATGCCATTTCTTATTTTAGTTTTCTAAGAAATGTAATTTTCATAAATTTAAAAATATTTTCGTAAACTGTATTTTCGTCGGAGTATTTCATTTTCCCGTACCAGTTACAGTACAGTGTACAAGCTAAAAAAAAGTTTTAATTTAGCTTGTCATCCAATTTTGAAAGTAGGGTGGGGCGAGTGAGGAGGAAGGTAAATCTTCATATGGTCATTAAAAAAAAAATTGCGAGATTTTTGTGGTTGACGTAAAGGAACGTCTTCCTGAATCTTTTTATTTTTTCCCGCTAGGAATTGCGATAGTTTCGAAGCGAAAAATTTATTCCGATGAGAACCTGGCTTTGTCACGTGACGAAGCATTTGCACGACTCTCTCCTGCATCGGATTAGGACGCTGATGGGGTCGTCGGATGAGCTGAGAAATGAAGCGTGCGCGGTGCGTGAGATCTTTGACACTCACAATTCTTGGATCACCACTTCTCAACCTTGCATTTTACATTTTTTTTTTTTTTAGTCTAAAAAAAACCCCCGTGTTTTAATTATTTTTTTTTATATGCAATTAAAAATATTAAAACGTATTTTTTATACGTTAAAATCACCATTTTTAACGCTGGAATTGCATTTTTTTTATTGCGTTTTGGAGAAAAACTATTTATACTGCACATTTCCACAAGACCACACCTCGCTCATTATTCCAAAGCGTGATTTTTTTTTTTTGCTTACTGTATGGTTATTTTTATTTGAGTAGTTCTATTTATCAAAACAATGACTTTATTAGATTATGCATTAAAATACAGTACATCGAAATAATTCTTTTTTATTTACCGGAATTTGATTTATGCCATGCAAATTTTTTTTCTTGGTGTTTTGAGTTCAAAAATATGTTGTTATTTTTTTTTTTAACTTGTTGACTTTCTCGAATGACTTATTTATTTATGAGAAAAACTAGTCCCTCTATTCAATTGAAATTTTATATGGTTTCAATTTATTTAAACGAACTTTTAAATGAAGAAATAATTTTTCTCTTTTCAAGTTTAAGAAAAAAAAAAAATAATAATAATAAGATGAATAAATAATTTAGAGTTGAAAATAGTATTGAAAATTTATTATTTTTGAATTTTACTTATGTAATCTTCAAATTTATACATGTTGATAGGAGCATAATGTTTAAAATGGTTGAAGTATTTCCTATTTTCGGTTGAAGACGCTTCTACCCACCCATCCACCCATTTTCGAATTTGATAAAACGCCCTTGAAATATGAGTTGTCTAAATGCTCGGTGGAACCATTAATTTCCGCGTACCTGCTCCTTACCTCTTCAATCCTCTTTCTTGACTGACATCATTTATCAGCGTCCCTTTTATCTTTCGAGTGGATTTTCGTCATCGATGCACTCCTCTCTTTTCTTCAATCCCGTGTTTTCCGGCCGGCGGGGAAAAGTGGCGGGAAAACAAGTGAGTTTAACAAGGAGGGTGGGGAATTGACGAGTGTAATGCGGGTAGTTGTAAGCTCCGGGATTATCCCTTCGAGTGCTGGGGTCACGAGCTGGGAGGGCAAAATAATTACGAACATCGAAATTTTCATTTATTAATTTACGTTAAAAAAAAAAAAAAAGAGTAAAAAAATGAAAGTTGCTTTTTCTTTTAACTTTAATCTTATTATCATCATCCTTTTTCATTTGGGATGCAGCTATGCGCATCGTCATTCCAGCTTCTTTAACTTGTAGATTCGCTTATCAAGGCTTTGCTTCTCCGCTTTGTGTGTGTTGACAGCAGCGTTGACAGGATGCTTGAATGACGTCAGTCGGGTGAAATGGCCGCTGACATCACGCGCATTATTGAGATTGAGGAAACGCTTTGTTTTGGGGATAAGTTAAGATGATGAACCGGGACTAGGCGTTCGATTCAAATCATCTCGCACGTAGTCAAGTGTCTCTTTCGCACTGAATCATTATTGTTGTTAGCGGCTTCTAACGAGGAAGTTGTTCACGTTTGCCACTTCAAAATAGCCTTTTACTTTCCACAATACGACGTCTAATTGATTACTTTAGTATTATTATTAACATACTGTTGAAAATGTGTGTAATGCTACGGCTGCAACTCTTTTTTAAAAAATACATTACAGTATTTACAATATGGTTTGAAAATGTTTATAATGACGATTTTTTTAAAAAAAAAATAATTGAAGAATTTAAAATTGATTAAAAAAAATTGTTTACAAAAGCGAACGACGTTGTACACGGGGAAATTTAGGAAAAACAAACTTTTGCATCTCTACGCAAGACCACCTCCGTTTCGAGTTCGCCCCAAATAACGCTCCTTTGATTTTCTCATGTTAATGCACTTCCAATAGTGGATCACCTTTACTACAAGACGTGACCACTCATTGAAATTTGCAAGTCCCATTTTCAAAGGAGATCTTTATTTGAAGACCACTGAGATGCTGCGTAGTAGCATTCTGCGCACTTACTGGAGTTCGATTGAATAGATGAAGTTCTAAAACTTGATTACAAATTCTAGTAATAGAAATCTAGCCAAAAGGTGTCTGGTCACAAAATAAATTTTTTTGAGGTTCAGGTTTATTAAAAAAAATTTTTATGTTTTGATTAAATACCGGTACTGTAGATTTAATTAAACGTTGATACCGTAATATTATTTTCTTTTACTTGTTTTCAATAATTATTATTAATAATCTCTCGCAACACGCTACCTTTGTGGCGCAAAATTTTAGAATACTGGTACTGTACAGTTAAAACTTCGCTCGTTCGCAGTTTGAAAATAGATTTTTGTAAGCTATATCTTCAATCTTTATGCAGTACATGTACTCACTATTTTTATGAATAATATAGGTAGGTGCATTTTACGCAATCTCATTTGATTTGGTTTTTAGTAGAATTTGTTTTAAAAATAATTACAGTAAGTTACTTGTATTTTAATACGCTTTAAATTATTTGACTTACCTGCAATTTTTTTTTTTTAATGGAATAAGTTTTATTTTTCATAAGTGATTTAGTTTTTATTGGGATCAATTTTTTTTATTTAATCGATATTTTTTGTACCGGAACGTCAAAAAATTGAATGGCGTTTAAAATTATTTTTGCTTTTACATGAAGGCTACAATAATAGAGTTGATAAGACAAATCAAACGTGTAAGTTAGGGGGAAAGGAGGCACCCTTAGGCTATTATATTGTAACAGCAGCGCCCTCTTTATCCGAAAACTTAAACGTAAATTAAAAAATTTCTTTCTTAGATTAGCAAATAAAAAGCGCGTAATTTTCAGACTTTTAAGGAAGCTAAGGAGGGAAAATGTAGGGAGGAGGTGGATGAGGAGAGAAAATGGGGAGAGGAGGAGGAGGGATGAGGTGTGAGCACTTTTTATTTTTATTAGGTCTTTACAAACTTCAACTTCACTTATTTAACCTTAGTTCGTGTGCGCGTACACTTTTTTTTTTTTATATAGCATTATCACGTTCTATGGCCAAAAGATTCTGGCTTCAATGCGTGCGACGGCTGGCGCTTAGTAACTCTAATGTTACGGCAATGCAGGGCTCTGCGAGAAAAATGTAAATAAAAAATGTGTTGGCTTTAACAGAAGCAAAAAGGTTGATTTTTGAATGCGAAGAATTTGCTACGAGTGTTTTTTTTTTTCGTTTATTTATTTTATAAGAATGGTTTTTTAAAGATTTTTCTTTGTGCGCTTTTTACCCTTAATTTGTCCGCGTTTTGGCCGTGCAAATTGCGTTGAAATGTTGCCCGGAAATTACAATGCGAGTTGTAAAAAATATATTATAATAATAAGAAGGTTTAAATAAAAAAAAAGATTTATTTTTTGTGTGTGTGTAAATGATTGCTGCCTTTTTGGTGCGGTAATTACTTTATTATTTTCAAATCTAATTCTTATTTTTGATGTGGTAAGTTGATTAGTAACATTTAACGTCTTCTTACATTTGAATTATTGTGTTGCGGTCGCTTATTCTTACATACAGCGCGACGAGAAACGTTTTTCATCCTTACGTCTTTAATTAATAGTTTGAGAAATTGTTTTTTTTTTTATATTCATATTTAAATTTTAAGTAGGAGAAAAAATTGGTTTCGGTTGGGTATTAAAGATATTGCCGCTTAATGTGATCACCGGAGACACAACTTATTCAAATTGCACTCATTTATCTATTGGCACTATTGCAGAATTTTAGTAAATACTCGTATAAAATACAGATAATTCCAAGTGATTGAATGAAAAATGAAATGAAGATTTGGAAATTGTGTTTGGGAAAGATGAATTCATAATAATCTTGAATGCAAAAATCACAAATATTTTATTCTTCAATACCGGTACAGTATCTAAATTTTTTTTAAAAGCAATATAATGCTGTACATGTATTTATAATTTTGGCCATTGACAACATGAAAATTGCAAATCGCATAATTTAAGGCATTCCTTTTCAACCTTTATTCAGCCACAGTGTAGTAATTAATACAGAGTATTACTGTAACTATAAAAAATTGCGAATTGTTAAAATGATTTTAGAAAAAATTAAAATACTTGTGCACGTATTGAAGCTTTGCTAAAAAGAAAAGACATTAAAATATTTTCAAAAACGCATTTAATTTTACCTGAAAATTATCCATTTTCTACAAAAATGCGCAAAAAAATTAATTTTCGCACGATATACGAAGAAATGTTTACATCTCGTTTTTAATGATAGCAATTAAAAATTTGTTTATACTGTATTATTATTATTTCACTGTACAGTTGACATTATTTTAATGGTGGTAAACCGGCACTTATTGAAAGTCATGGAAGTATAAAATCTAATAACGAAAATGACGAAATCACTAATCGATCGCTAAGAAATTTCGAAAATTTAGTATTTTAAAAATTCAAAATTTTTTAAAATGGAATTTATTACTTTTAATAATTATTGAAATCATAGTTTTTCTGATCGGTTAATCGGCGTTTTGGATAAGTAAATAACTTGTACAGTGTGGATAAAACAAGCACATTTACACAAAATTTGATTGTGCAAACGTGTGAAGATAATGGATATCGTGTTAGGGACGTTGAGGATATTTAAATTAATTTCATTTAATGATCTCATTAAGCGGTAAGTTTTGTTGGTGGAAGTAGGAAGCGCATACAGTAATTTTGTTTTCGGTTGGTTGTACACGTAAAATGACGGACGTTATAAATCGGGCTGTGGTCACGGGCCCGTGGCTCGGTTTGGCTCAGGTTAGAGCAACTTGTCATTGAAGATGTCATACAGGTGAAAGATGAATGTTTGCCGCTTAAAAAAATCATCTTTCTTTACGTTTCAATCTCCCATTCTTCACATATTTTTTTTTTTTAATAAAAAAAATCATATTTTTTTCTTTCTTTTTTAAGGGAAAGGAAAAAAAATGAAGAATTTTTTTTTTTTTTTTTTTTTGAGTTAAGAACAAAGTGAGAGATGGCAAATGTATATCGTTACCGAAAATCAGTTTGAAGGAGGGATGTGTGTAGGTTGGGAGGGGATAACACATCTCATTGTGAAGAGCGAGAAGAATAAACTTATAAAATTTGTTTTGTCACTTATGACAAACAACAGTTTAGGTTCAGGCTTTTTTTTTTCTTATTAAAAACGCAGAATCATGCGCTGCCATTACCACCCTCTCGCTTACCTTTCAGCCCATCAAAATTCGTTAACCGGAATAGAGGGAGAGTTGGCCGGTTAAACAAAATTTGAAGCAAAAATTTTAAGGATATAGAGCAACTGAATATCAATAATTTTTTTTTTTTTAAAAAAAAGCTAAAATTATTTTAATACAGTAATTTTAATTTATGTTTAAAAAATAAAATTGATCAAAAAATAAAATACAATAAAATTAAGCGATATAAAAACAAAACACCGGTTGCCCAAATTGTTCTTCCATCTGTTATTTAAAAAGAACTTTTTGCAAAGTTTAAAGTTGCATCATTTTATAAAGATACTGTACTCATGAAGTTTTCCGATTTGAATTTTATTTTATTTTTGTTAAGTAGATAAAAATTTATTTATTAATTCCTTTTATTTCAAGTGTTTGTGACTCAAAAAATTATATTTTTTTATTACCGGTATTAATTTATGAAATTCTATTACATGTATTTTAGTAATCGTTGTACGTAACAATACTGGCAATAAATGTTAGAAAATATTAGGTTTCATTGGAGAATAATGCTGTATGAGAAAACATATTTGGTAAATTATTTTTTTAATTACCAAATATAATAAAATATGAGTTTCTCATTTTTTTATAGTAACATTTCGAACACCTTGTAATTTTCTCACTTTAAATTTAATTGTCGCATTAAATAGTAGTTTGTTTGAATTAATCAATTTAGAAGTGGTTTTCCCTTTCCAATATTATTTATCTACTGCATTCTATAGTACTCGTTCCATTAAAAATGCTTGCTTTGGTTGAGCAAGTGCTAACGAAGTTGAACAAGTGATAATAAACAAAACAAAACAAAAAAATTCAAAAACTAATTTCAATTTAAAATAATTGGCAAAGAGCAAAGTTCTTAATCTTAATCATTTATTCAAATGGCCTAATCCTATTGACTAAAACGATAAATGCCGAGCCTGGGGTTCCTTAGGCGGAGTTTACGGAATGACGTAACGCGAGCATTTCGAAAGGTAAATAAAGATAATAAAACTTCTGTTGAACTCGAGAAAATTTTTTTTTTTTGATATTTCTAGTAGAAGATTTTGAAGAGGTTTCCGGTTATCTGAGCATTCGAATATATGAATAAAATCTTCCAAAAGATTTTTACCACGTGTTTACAGACACTTTAAACTATCAAATGTAATACGACCGTTTTTTATTTGTTTATTCACAAAACACTCGGTAAATATATCATATTTTTTCTCTCTAAACGTCAAACGAAGATGTTTGCTGCTTTCAGGCTGAATGCGGTGGGTATACATAGGAGAGAGGAGGTTGAGGAGGTGTGGGTGGGCCGAGCTCGTTTTGCACGACTAATTCACACCCGAACGCGCAAATATTTTTACGTCTTAATAATAACACTTTGTTATGATTGCTATTTAAATTGTTAAATAGAAATGAGGGTGGATGGGTGGTATGGCAGGTTGGTATTGTGAGAGGAGCAGACGACGCGTCATCTTGGAAGCGGCCAAGATGACGGCAGGCTGGAGAATTTTGGAATTTGACGCAATTGAACACATTATTTTTAATAGCATCCTTCATCAGGTGAATTTTAAAATATTATTATAGAAACGTTGGTTTTTTTTTTTTTTGTAATTTTAAAGAATGGTTTTTTTTTAAACATTGCACATTTAGTAAAATTCTCAGGAGTATGAAAATTATTGCTTTGGTAAAATTGAGCGAAATGGCATTATTTGCATCTATAACAGTACTTCGCTTTTTTTTAAATTTTTTTTTTTTTTTTTTTTTTAATTAGTCAATTTTTACTGTCCAATGGACAGCGGGCAGCGGACAGCTTCATTGCATTACACTGTAAATATTTTTGCTTTTAGTAATAAGTTTTTGAATTTTGTAAAAAAATAAAAATACCGGTACTGTAAATGCAATTTTTTCAAAATCGTGTGTATTTTGTGTAAATTTCGTTAAACCGATACTGAATTTTTACTGCATTTACGGGCTTGCGGACAAATTCATTTTTTTCTTTCACAAATTAAATTAAAGAGTGCATGTCCTTTTTTGGATAAAAAAGAAAAGGTTTTTATCAACTGGTGCATAATTTTAGAAGCTGCGGGTTTTACTTTTTATGTTATTCAAAAAATATTGTCATGAAGGTACAAAAATGACTCTTAAAATTAGAGGAAAAATATGAGTACGTGTACCACTATAATTATTAAATTTATTTTGCAGTTCTAATTTGAAAGTGACGAGAAGGAATTTAACTTCAGCTGAAAGATGAGTTTTTAAAACGTATATTTTAGTCCATTCAAATTAGCAAAAATGGAATTGGTAGATTAAATTATTATTGTAGCGAGCTATTCCATTTCTTTAAATAGTTACTTGTTTTTCTAGAATTAAATTAAACAAAAAGAAACACTATAATCTTTTTTACTGCGCTCAATAACGTTATGAATAAAATTATTACAAAATTTGCATTTGAATTAGACATTGAAAGTATTCGATTTTACATTTTCTCGTATACAGTATTCGATAATTAAGCTGCGCTGCTTATCAGTTTTTGATAGTATAATTTTTCTATCGCAATTAAATTATATTTTTAATACTCTTGACTCCTGTCTGATATTTGCATACATTATGGAAATAATGACCTTTCTGATAACCGATAATTTGCATTTATTGAGATTTGGCACGTGGACAACAAACTGGAAAAAGAAAACCGATTATAAAAGACGAGTTTAGATTAAGGTTTTCATTTGAGAGCTAAGTTTGAAATTTTTGCGAGAATTAACCCGATTAAGTTTTGAATTATTATTCTATAATGTTCAAAAAAAATACCCGTACATGTATTAAGTTTATTTTTTATAAATTAAAAAAATTTTAATCATGGAAAATAAAATCTGCTGTAATTAAAAAAAAAAAAAAAAAAAAGAGTTAAATTTACGAAATTGACGATAAATAAGACTTAAAAAATTAAATACAATCTGGAGAATAGATAATTATTTGTTAAATGAAAACATTGTAAACAAGTAAAACCAAATTAATAAACCAATGCATACTACGAAAAGTTCACTCAGCGGTTCAACATCTACTTCTCGTACGTCTTATCGGATTTTACCGTTTATTTAACTAAAATGTTTCTTAATAAAGTTAATATACTTTACTGTACGGATTTACGAGTGGTGCAATTAAATGTTTGGGGTGTGAAAGAGGCTTAGCAGAGGATTTATTGAATTTGTTTTTGCCAATGTGCAATATTTACTAAGTTTAAAACTTTTTGCGAATTTCATTTGTGCGTTTTTAAATAGAAATCCAATAAATAAATTTAACTGAGAACAGATGTAAAGAGAAGTTTTGTGTTTTTATTGGGAATAAACTTACTTAATAAATATTTTTTTAGAAAAAAAAGAAGAAAAAAAAAAATTAAAAAATCTAAATAAAAAATAAAAGAATGGAACGAGAACGTAAATTTAAATAAATGTTTTTCTTAGGGAAAAGTGTGTTTTTGATGGAGTTGAATGAAAGTTGTGGGGTCCCATTCAATAGCATTTTGCATTTAATGCGATTCTTTCGGCCGAGCAATTACTTGCCCAACTCGCTCGCTGCGAGCTTTCATTCGTTTTTCTGCTTCATTTTCTGCGTTCAAGCTACAATTCAACCGCCCCCCTCGCGCTGTGGATTTTTGTTTTGTGTCCGCCATTACGAGTGCACGTGACCTGACGTTGCGTGTGTGCATGCGTTTCTACTCGCCGCTTTGATTCACTCGCCTTTACACTTTTATTATTATTATTTTTTTCTTTTGCTCTATTAGTACCGGTGTTTGATGATGTGTGTACCGCACCCCTCCCCACCCATTTCTTTTTTACACAAATGAATATTCTTGAATTAAACGGGTACCCCTCGATTTACGCGGTACACAACTAAAACATTTGTTGAAAACTTTAGCGTAAATGTTTAACTATTAAACTGCAATTTTTTTATACGTCGGAGTCGTACTATAGAACCGCACGCACGGTAAAGTCTCAGTGCAATGTACAGTACTTCCGATGATATTGGTCATAATCCGAACTCAAAATTATTCAGTTTTTGAAATTTTTTTTATTTAGATATTTAGGATTTTGATGTAAATCGATCTATAATACAAAATCAAATATTTGGATTTAGGTTTAAAAATTTTGGTGGTAAATAAAGTTTTTTTAAATGAAATTAAAATAATTCATCAAACAGTATTTAATAAAATCACTTTATATAGCAAAATGAAAACTTTCAATTACCCGTAGGCCTACTTTGGTATATATTATAACAGACTGAGATCAGCGTAATTGGATTCTAAGGCGCATGGTATTTGAACGGATTTAGTATCTCTTGAGAAAGGAGTGTACCTTAGAATTGAAGCTTTTTTGAATTTTTTACCCAAGTCAAATGAAAGACATTTGTTTTCACGAGAGAACGCCGCTCCTAAGGTTGGCTATTTTTTATATTCAGGAGTTCATTTACAGACATAGTCTTCAGGTACTGTCAGGGGTACTGTATTGCGTCTCACAATTATTGCATACCGTACAAAAAGTTTTTTTACATTTTCATTTTTCATCTTCGAATGTTAAAATACGTGGCCTCTGAGAATTCAAGTTTTTCGGTGTTATGTAAATGTTTAAGTTGATGTTAGATCGCAAACATCAAGGGATCGCGCAAAGCGAGGGAAATTCGTACCGGTATTTGGTGAATACGTCTAAAGTGGGGTTGGGTAGGGCGGCGGCCGTTTTGTGTTGGCTAAAGTTTTTTTTTTTTTTTCGAACTTCTTAAGAAGAAGAAAGGAGAGATGTAGAGAGAGTGAGTGAAAAAAGAAAGAAAGAAGATTACGTGTTGAATTTCTCTCGATCAATTTAAGCTAAAAATAATTCAAAGCTGCAATAAATAACACTCTAGCCATTTATACAAGTTGTTAAGTTAGTATTGTTATTGTAGCGAGGGGTAGGTGGGGTTAATACCACTTCTTCCAACAGCATTCTTATTTCCGACGAATGGAGTTAAGAAGTTTTTCGTATTTTATACCGGAAGTGTACTTCATTACTTTGTGTTTTTTTTTTTTTTTTTTGGTAACGGGAGTAAATTAATTTGAAACACATGAAATGCCGCTTGCTTTGCTCTAATATTTAAAAGCCACAAGATATAATTTTTTTGTTGAGATGGGGTTAGTTGCTGTAAAGTAACTGCATTAAGTTATTATGTAATCGTTCGCAAAGTTTGCTGTAGCATTCAATGACTCGGACGATTAAATGCTTTATGAATTGGAAAGTCAATATTTGAACAATTAATTACATGTAGATTTTATGTTATGGAAATACACTTACATTTTTTTTAAAGCATTTTTATTATTATTATCAATGCAATACATGTATATGAACTTTGTTTTTCATTTGAACATAATTTTTTTTTTTTTTTTTTGCTTGTTTACTTTAGTATACAGTATCTTAGTTTCGAAATAAAAGTGTTTTATTGTTATGTTTTAGAGAAAAAAAATGATTGTTTATTTAGATATTTTATTGATTTGTCTACAGTTTATCCGGTAAAAAATATAGAAGAGTTCGTGGTAAAGGATTTTTTTTATTTAAATTATTTTTTTTAACGAAACTTCGTTTTTTAGTTTAGAAATGATTGATCAAGAAGTGTTTTCCATGTTGTTTTTCTTAGGTGCTAATTTGTTTATGACATCGCATTTTGCTAACATTTTTGTATTATTTCTGCCTACTTTCTGATCAAAAAGTTCGCGAGATTACCTGTGCTATATTTCATATTGAAATTTGGTATACATTCAGTATAATTGTTGTTCAGCTGTTTCTCTGAGCATGCTGTGAGATAATTCTCTTTTTACCAAAGTTTAATTTCAGTAATCTCTGTGATTTAGAGATCAATTTTCAATCAATTGAATGGGAAAACAGTTCGAGCGCTTTCATTTTTTTTTTTTTCAATTGTGAATTTTCTTACTAATACTAAGACCAAAAACTCATTTTGGAAGTGCAGATTATTCATGCATCTGAATAAAAGGGTGCAATGGACGTGAACGTTAATACTACTGTATATTAATTGTGTTGGATGAAATTATTTTGCATTAATAAAATTTAAAAATAAAATGAAAAAAAAAAAAAAAAAATAGCTTACTGGATCATATATTTTTTGAATATAAAATGATAATGTTTTATACACGATGAACCTTATAAGTAATTTCATTACTATTTTTTTTAATGTTGTATAATAATATTATACCGGTACCAATAATTGTTTAAAATTCGAATTTATTAATTTTTTTGCAAATATAAATTTTTTTTCTTGCGGTAAAATCTATTTTAATTGTTTTGAATGATAACTTAAAAAAACTGATATGTTTTTAGAACAGGAAGCTTTGTTTTTTTTTTAAAAAAAATTACAAAGTGAGCAACAGCTGAGTACATGTAAGCTACCTGAATATCGTAAATGCTAATTTGTACATCGTACTTTAAATTAGTATACAGTAATTATATAAAAGTTAAGAACAAAATTTTTGGGGAAAAAGAAAAATGAATGGAAGGGCTAGAGTGATTTGAGATGGCTCTGGGTTTATGGAATGGAACCGAGGTTTTCTTTATAGTGATAGTTGGAAATGACGGTTAAACCATATTTGCTATATTGGTTAGACATACAATAACCGATTATTATGGGTTTTTGAAATTGTTAAACGATGTGGTTAAGCGAATCGATCTTTTCCGTCTCGTTGATTTCTTGATTGCATCGTGTGAAATCGAACGCGGATCGATGAGGGTGATCGGTTTCTTCTTCTGTGCGCTATGGGTTCGACGCGGGGGAGATGTGGTGGGCGGGGTCAGGAGCAATTGCGTGCTTATTTTTCTCTCTTGGCGTTGTTTTTTTTTTTTTTTTTGAACGTATCCAGTTCCGCCTCGGAAGGTGAAGCTACTCGTGACTCTCCCGCCAAAACCAACGCTAGGTGCGCCGTGTTCTTTTAACGCAAGAGAAGCCTGCCGTAAACTTTTGCGTGCTGGAAATGGGAGGAAGTAAAGAAAAAAGTCAGGGAAATTAGTAGCGATAGGGTTGACAACATTTTTATTTTACTTTTTTTCTTCTTCTTTCTTTTTCAAACAAAAAAAGTATTATAAATAATGATTATTTTTTTATTCTCTTTCTGAAAATAAAAAAAATTAAAAAAAAAATTGCGAGCCTCATTCATTGGTATACCACGAAAGTTGAGAGTATATGATTTTGTTGTTTTTTGAGTCTTTAAAAAAAAATGAGGATGAAAGATGAGAAAAAGCGTTAAACGCTAGAAAAGAGCATTTCCTGCGTGACGTCATATGAGAAACAAAGATTTTCGTATCTTCCACCAAATATGATGAATTTTTTTTTTTTTACTTGTATTATTTTAGCACATCCTGTTTTTCGTGAACACTATGCCTGGTTAACTAAATCCCCTTTCCACCCACTATTAAAAAAATAATATAAAAGTTTTTCTTTTCTCATAAAAAAAGAAATTATACGGACGAATATAACAAAAAAAAAAATAATAATAATAATAATAATAAATATTTTTTCTTATTCTGTGAAATTGTAAAAATTTTGATTTTTGGACAAATTTTCTCGTGTAACTCCACGGTGTCGGTGGACCGGAAGTCAGGCGTGTCGAGTGGGGACGGGTTTGTTAAAAAAAAGCGCTTAGATTGGAAAAAAGAAGAAATAAAATCCATTTTTCTTGAAATATTTTCAATACTGTAAAGTGAATTTTGACCTTTGTTAAAAGACCCGTATTTATCGTTCAAATGAGGTGCCATGTGCGCTTTTTAGCGATTCACGGCCTCCCCCCCTCCTACTTTATCGATTTCCCTCTCTAACCACCCATTTCTTCACAACTTTTCAATAAACATGCAATAATAATAATATAGAAAATTTTGGTATAAGTAAAAATTTACATATTAAAAATTTTCCTATTAACAATTTTCCATTTTTCAATTTTAACTTGACCTTTACAGCTGTTTAGTAAACAATAAATTACTTCCGTATCGAATTGCGCACGCGCAATTTTACGTAATCAGCTCGTGTTTACGACTTAAATAAAAGAGAATAAATTTAAATAATGAATTATTCTTGTAAAAATGATTAGGTTTAGTTTTTGATAGTTAAAAAGTTTATACATTATTCAGATGTTCTACGTAGTATACGAGTACATTATATATTTTTTAAGACTGCTGAAAGAAAAAAAAGTGGAAACATAACAATTTATTGATATTAAAGACGTTATTAATTGAGTTAAAGATGGGATAGACGCGAGGAGAATATTAAGTAATTGATTAAGGAATCGATTATACTGTATGTGTGGTAGGAGGGGAGCAACACAGCTGTTGTGTCCACAGTCAAAGTAAGAAAAGTCAGAAAACTGGAAAGATTATGCACGTAAACATCTATAATCTAGATACATTGGTAGGCGAAGAAAAAAAAATTAATAATTAATTAAAACCGTTTTTAATTAATTGAGACACCGTAATCTAAAGTCATTTACCTAGAATCATCTAATTCTAATAGATGAGTTCAGCAGCTTCAAACATCATTTTAAACATCTAATTTCAAAGTTTTAAAAAACTCAACTATACATGAAATACAGCGCAATTATTATTACCGGGCCGTGGACAAAACAAATGTTTGGAGAACGCATTTTTGAGGGGTCCAATATTGCCCAAAAAAATGGGAAAAAATTTGTGAATTTTTTTTTAAAAAATGTTTTTATTACATCATTTTTTTGTGGAAAATGGTACGAACAAAATTAATACCAAACTTTTCCAAATTAATTTTGTTGAGCATTGCGCCTGGTAAAATTTCTTTTATTGCCACCATAACTTTAAATGACAATAAAGTTAAAAGTGACTACCTTTATTTGCGGTGTTAAAGTTAACTTAAATTTTAAAAAAAGTTAAAGTGAATTATTGTCAAAGTTGTTTTAAATTTAGTCGTAGTTTGCATACTGTTGTGGTAATAGAATTGGACTGTTTATTTTTAAATTTAGCGTGATCCAACTTTAATTTATTCGAATAAAAAAATTTAATTTAAAAAGTTAACATTTAGTAATTATTCTAAAAAAAAAAAAAAAAAACTTGCATGTGACCAATTACCTTATCTACTACCAGTTTTTTTTTTTTTTTTTTTTAATTTTTTATGCTTTTGAATGAGTTTTAGATACCAATTGCCATTTTAATGTGGTGTTTATTATCAAGTTTAAATAATAACATTACATAATTATTTTCGTTAATTAACATTTTACATTAAATAAATATTTTTTTTTTCTTTCTACAAATTTTAAACTTTCTAAATGATTTGTTCAACTATGTAACGGCGCTTGTGACGGGTTTTGACGTTGAAATTTATGAGTTCCAACTCTTACCGGTAGTATAATGCGTTCCGAACAGTTCGCTGTTAAAGAATACAGTCTAAGCACAACTTTGGTCGAAGAGACTTGAATTGTCTCTATAAAAGTATGCGACTTCAACTTTGGTGGGTAATGTTTAACATATTTTAACGGTTACGCGCTACAATTTTGTTAACTGTTTTCGTCATGTACAGTATACTGTACATGTATAAGCCTATGAATATATACAGTAAAAAAAAATGTATATATATATATTTTTTGGTACTTTTTTGGAAATTAAAATCTAAAATATTAAACAAAAGTTGCAGCTTTTTTGCAGATTTGACATCACAAATCCAAGAAGCCCAACTTTTTCTAACTCAATACTCGACTCGCCCGTCTACTCGACCCGTTTAAACTAAGCTTTACATTCGGTGCAATTGATTAGAGTATACATCTATTTTAATGAACATTTTAAATACAACTACTGTACTTAATTGAAAGTAATAATTCCAACGAAATAATTTATTCATTTTTGCTAATGTGGCTGGTGCAAATATTTATAATGACTTGAGTTTGAAAATAAATTAACTCTATAATAATTTTTCTCTCTAACGCGCTTTTCAATTTGACAAGTTTGTTGTTAATAGGTTTCTTTTACTTGATTTTGTGATAAAAGAATTATTGCATTTCTACTTCGGATTTATTCGAATTAAAAAAAGTTTCGGCAGTAACCGAGATCATTAAAAGTGTTGTATCATTTTTCCATTTAAAGTTTTAATAGTTCTAATTCGTAAGACAAACATCATTCGCTATTAAACTCATTAAACGATCAGGTTAATGCTGAGTGGGTTGCACGGCTGGAGGTAAAGAAGTGTGGGGCGGGCGGTGGATCGTTGTCGGTGGCTTTTTATGCGATTAAATTGAAAGATTATTAATTTTTTGGTATTAAATGTTTGCTCGAAATGTAAAATGAAACCGGTTTAATCGCAATTAATTGAATTTTGATTGTGATAATGAGCTTTACCTGTGAGGTCGTCAACGTTACGCAGCCGCTTTCATTACGCTTCTTCGTGGCTCCCTTTTACGTAGCTGGTCAAATCAACTTATTTGGTTAACCCGGGGAGGGTCATCGAAAGCGATCAAGTTGAAACGTTCCGCAGCGTAATTAACGGTGGAATAAATTATCTCGTTCAAAATTTTTTTTTTTTTTTACTTCGTTAAATTTATAGCGTAATTAACCTTTTTAATCGCATGTTCGACTTTAATTATGTCAAACCTATCGCCTTTCCTAATCAACGGTTAACAAGCTATTAGCCGAGAGGAGGTCGGACGGGGTGGGAGGAGGTCGAATAGGAGAGGTTTAATCAATTTGATGAGATGTATTTCTCATCTATTATTATTTTTTGATTTAATTTAATAATAATATAATAAATGAGCGTGTTGGTTGATAGAAATCTGAAAAGGCGAATTTAAAGTCCGTTCATTTTATTTTAATTATTATTATGATTGGGTGTTGTTGTTTTTTTCTTTTTCTGTGAAATTCAAAACGGAAATGGCTTTGTTGACGCCGAGTCTCGATTTTGTCCAGACGACGAGAAATGCAATTACATGTACGTGATAAAATACCCGTTGTTCCTATAAACCTGAGTAAGATCGGTCGGTCGGTGATTGTAGGTACTCGTAGTACATGTATTGGATTTTCTTCGATATTTTTATGTAAAAATTTAAAGTTACAATGGAAGATTGAATTCAGTATCGCAGTGCGGGTACAAATGATTATTAATAATCAAACAATCTTTAAGCCTATTTCTAGTGCGTTTCCAAGGTGTAAGCCTACTTTTGCGAACTTTTTTTGGGGACAAATAACCAATTCAACCCATTGTTTATTTACAAAATAGTTAAATTTTTTCCATCCAGCCACGCCTCCAAAATGACGTTCATGGATATTTACTGTATTTATTTTTGCTTACCATATGAAACGGGAAAATATATTTTTTGGGTTTCTTAAGATATTCTTACTTTCGTAAACTGAAAATAATAATTATTACAGTGTATTGTGCAGTACTAAAGTAACTTAATAGTAATCTTAGTTTTTGTCAGGTCACCGTGGATTTACAGAGTGCGATGTGACCTGAATTTTTTCCTAATTTTTTATTTTAGAATTGCGCAAATCTAAAGTGGGATCAGCACCCAAACATCTATTGGAGGCTAGTGATATTCGCGATGGGAGTGTCACGGTCAACTAATGGCTCTGTTTACATTTTTATTTACGTCTGCGATTGCAATGTTTTTCGTTTAATTATCTCGTTCGTCAGTTAGCGTCTCATCATCACTCGTTCGAGGCCAAAACGACTCGATTAAGTAGAATAAATTTTGTTGTTGAGCGGTGACGGGGATCGATGAGCACGTGACGTGAGAATTAAAGTCAAATCGGAGTCGGGAATGTTCAACTGAGTACTCCACTTTTTCTCTATAAAAAGTTGTTTTTCCCAACAAAAAGAATCATTTTGTTTTTTCATTTTAGATTCGGTTGTTGTTGTTTTTTTTTTCTTTCGTTTTTTCTGCATTTTACGAGACAGTATTTTGCATTTTCTGACATTTCCATTCTGAAAAATGCGAAGGAATTAACAGAGAGAATGAAAGAAGTATTCGAGTGAACGATTTAATTAAATTAGGCTGTTGAAATTCATCAAATGGAATTTGTAAAGGGGTGAAATGAGTGTGTGAGGTGTGTACGGGCTATTAAGACGAAGGAAAGTTTGTTTACCAACAATAATTCTATTTAAAAAAAAAAAAAAAAGTTCTCGTTCACGCCGCTAGGTGTGTTACGAAACGTTCCATCCGAGAGGACGTTCTCACACATTTAATTGAAGCAAGTTAATTTGTAACGGCGATGCTATTAGCGTCCGATTCGTTGCGCTAAATCTTCGGGGGGATGACGTGTACGCGGCGTGTGAGGTTGAGGGGTAGGTGGAAGAGAGCCACCCATTAGATACCGTGCTGCTCCGGGCTTATTTGGTTTTCTTTTCAAAATTATTACGATTGCGGTTTAAATCTCAAGTTCGGTCTGGCTCCTGGTTTCTGCGAGAGGAAGATCGTTTACACGCACCGAGATTTGCCTTTACGGCTGTTTAACTGCTAAATATACACGTCGATTCGGACTTCCCACTAACCGAATTAAATCTCGTTCACGCCTCACCCGCCCCCTCGCACCTGGACAAACACGGCGACATCGTTTTCATATTCATTTTCAGTCTCGCCGTCGTTAATGCTCGTGGAAACCGCACAATAACGTTATTTCATTAATTTTTTTTTTTCATTTCTTTCTTTTTCGTTATTGTGTTCTCTTTAATATAGTAAAGAGTTGAACTATGTTTTGGTGCATTAACTTCCTATTGATAACATTTATGTAAAATTTTATTTAAAAAAATTATTAATAATTTAAGAATGGAAATTTGTTGTGGTTTTTTTTAAAGAAAAAATTTGATTCTCTAAATATGTTTGTGTCAGTTTTACAAGTATAATTACATCTAATTATTATTGATCGACTTCAGCTGATAAATTAAAAATTTATAAATGTGTAGAAAAACAAACAAAATAAAGTTTCGAATGCATTGGCCTACGCAATATGACGTCATGGGGAATATTTTTAAATACACGTGTAGGCCTACATTTCAAAAAATTAATTAAATCTGTGAAAAGAGTGAAATTTAGAGCTTGGTTTGTTTCAATGGGAGAGACTTCTAATTTCCAAGTAGCCTAATCGTATCAAATGAAAAAAAATTCTATTTTTAACAAATTTGCTTTAGACATATTAACACTTTCCAAGCGTTTATAACAACAATTATGCCGTAAAAACATGCTTGATAACTTTGATGTGGATATTGGCTGGTTTGGTTCTTCGAATTCGAAAACAGTATGGTGTTCCATGTGTGCTCCTGCATTTCTTTATTACCAGTTTTTTTTTTTTTAAGTTAAATTACCACTTTGATACTTTTAATCTTTTATTTTTTGGTGGCAACAACATGAATTAATAGTATTGTTTTAGAGCTGAGATCAGTGTAAGACGAGGATTAAAGTAATAAGACTAGATCGCTGAGAGACACCCAATCATCATGCGTAATGGCACAGGTGTTTAATTTAACAAAGCACATTTAAAATGCTACAGGGTAACTTTTAAAGTCAAAATGTTATTTTATTGAAATTTCAAAAAAAAAAAAAAAAAACTCGTAGCAAACACGTTATTTTACATAAGTTTATAACTTTATATGAAAAATTGCTGGAAATTGATTTTTTTTTCGTATATACTGTAAATAAAGCAACAAACGTTTAAGTTATGCGACGTATATGCTCGTTAAATTGAAGTGGAGGCGTTTATTTCTCCATAAAAATTGGCGGGTTAGAGGTTTTCAAGGGTACTTATCGAGTTGTTAAAATCGACTAATTTAATGGGGAAAAAGCGCCCCCCCCCCCTTCCCATCTCCCCCTACCTCCCTACTTTTTCTTATTAGTTTGAGATAGCTCTTTGCACCTTTTTCGATATTTGGCAAAACGATTAGTTAAGTCTTGGTAAACGTTTGTTGACCAGCAAAACCTTTCATCTGACTACGATTATTACAGGGTTGCCAAACTGCGTGAAATTCGTCTGCTCGACGCCACGCGGAGGTGCAAATTATGGGAAGCGCGCCACCTACTTCTCCGCTTTATTATCACTTCCTTTTTGCATATTTCTCCAAATATGAATTTTTCTATGTGCTTTTTCTTTTCATTTTTTTTTTTTTTATTACGTTATTGGCACTTTCGAGGCCTGAAAATGCGATGAATCGAATGCGAAGGAAGATGACGTTTCATTTGTGTTGGGTGCATGAAAAAAAATTGTTATTTTTTATTTGATTATTTTTTTTTTGTGTGGAATTTTTTTTTTATTCTTTAGTTACAAAAAGTGGGAATAAAGTGGAGAGAAAAAAAGGATGAGTTATTCGCGATTAGTGATGCGAGATCTTTTTAACAAAAATATATAATTACGTAGTGTATTCGGTAAGGAAGAGAAAAATTGGATAAGAAAAGAAAAAAAAAGACTTAAAAATGGAAAGTGCCCTGTGACGTTATGCGCGCACAATACCGAAACTCTCTTCCTCATCTTAATAATTATATACAAAAAAATAATTATAATGAATAAAATAATAACTAATTTAGATTTTTTTTTTTTATTATTATTTACGATGTTTTCAGTATTTTCTACTTTTCTTATTTCTGGTAAATTTTAAAAATTGATTTTCAAAATCTTTTAGCAAAGAAGGTCAGCGGACTCTACATGGGGGTTTTATATTTTGGCGGATTCGCGATATCAAAAGCTTAGAAACACGTTACAATTATTAAGACAATAAGAATATTTATTAGCAACAATGCAAATTTTAAGCTCTTTATTTAGCAATTACTGTGCATGTATTAGTTCATTATAATTTCTTTATGACTCTCTTTTATTTGCAATTGCTGGAGCTGGGTTCCAAATATCCTTCAACTTAAGTTTTGATTTATTTTTGATAAAGCTTTGGACCACTGTGGATTCCAAATTTAATTAACTAAAGACATTCTTTAATGGTGTCGGGCAAGCAGCATCTCATGTCATGCGTTCTGCTCATTGAGTCATTTAGTCTAGTTTTACCGTACATTTAATTGTGTGATGCAGTGGAACTTTGATAATTATATCGAATTACAAAGGAAGCTTTTTTTCGATAATACTATACATGTACTGTACCGAGGTTTTGATTTATCGAAGTTAAATAAAATTTTTTGGATATACTGTACATGTATTACGGTTTTCTTCTGAGCATTTTTTCTGGTGAGCATCATTTACTCGACTAATTCACTGTAGCTCGATGAGCGCAAGGGAGGGAATACGGTTCATGAGGTTAAGTGAGGAATATGTACTGTAATTTATTGAGATTCCATTGTCAAAACTTCGATACTGTACATTAGAGGTTTTATTGCAAATTTTTCGATACTCGGTACATCGAGATTTGATTGTAAAATATTTGATAGGCCTACATAGAAGTTTTGTTGACTACAGTATAATTATAAGCATGGTTTTTCATTTGAATTACATCTGTATTAAGGTTTCCGGCTTAGCACGTAAAGAGTAAAGGGAACGGAAGAAATTTTCGATTTAGTTAGATACATGTACATGTATTTGAATATTACATGAATATCCAAGTTTGATATATTCAGCTTTTACTGTATTTTAAGACTTGATCTTAATAAACGTGACACTTTAATTTACGGATCATTGTAATTATGCTACTAAATTAACTTTTGTTTATTTTAGAGTAAATCCTTTTTTTTTTCTTTAACCAAAAATAACGAATAAAAACAATTAACCATTTTTAAAGTTTTGGAATTTCTACATTTTTTTTTAACATTAAAATTTTAATTCCGGAGGAAAAAATATAGAGCTTACGAGTATAATAATGTTTAAGCCTGCGTTTAATCACTTTTTGGGTATCGTAGCCTCAAGTTTATTACTATATCGATTTGGCAGCTTCGCCTTACAACCTGAGTTGAAAATAAAATTATAATTATAATCAAAAAATAGAATAATATCTGGTAGATTTAAAATTTGCAAAAGTTGATATTTATTTTGAACGTAGTCATTTGTTATCACATTATGGTTGCCGTGGACCAAGTGCATACTGTTACATGTAGGCTACAACAAAAAACGCGTTATAAAAACGCTTGCACAGAGTTAGGGGAGGAGGGGGGGGAATCCCTGACTAATTTGAGTATGGAAAAGATGTGAGATTGTCAAAAACTGTATTTATCCCTTCTTTTTTTATCTAGTCATTCACTCACCTACCTTGATAATTAAAAGCAGAGCAGAGTTAGGTAGGAGAGAAGGCAATGTAAACATCGAGTGTTGCTAATTGAACACGAAGCAGTCTTTTTCTTGGCCAGTCTTTTGGATTTTCACATTTTTCAAGAAAACCTCTTTAAATAAAAAAGCAGAAAATGTTTTTTTTTTTTTAATTTGCCGGTTTTATTCGAGGAACAGAAAATAAAACATGTTGGTTCCCATGCATTCCCCATCCCTCCCACTCATCCACTCCCATCTCAATTCTGCTCTCTTTTTTATTTTATTTTATTTTTTTTCATTTCGGCGAGGCGATGGAGATAAAAAGTGTCAAAATCCACCGCCAGTTGCTCTTTGGCAATTAGTTCCAGACCTGACGTGATTGTTAACATTACTACTACTGTACTTGCTTACACAAACTCTTTTCGGAGGGGACAATAAGAACGGGTGGGGTGGGAGAGGCGAGAAGAGCGGGTGACGTCACTTATGATCATGTGTCTAATTTGAAAGCTACGGCGTCGAGTGAGACATTTTGAGGGTGGAATAGGGGAAGAGAGGGAGGGCTAATAGGTGTAAAATGCCCTCTCCAAATCACCCCACTCACCTGTTCTCCCCTCCCTGGTCCTGATGCTCACCGACCACACGCGCGAACTCAGTTTCTTCAAATCATTTTGTAAAGCACATTTTCAAAAGTGGTTAAGTCGTATCAACTGAGTCATAATTATGTATGGTTTAAAGATAAAGAGTAGAAAATTCTTTAAATATGAACCAGATAAAAACAAATAAATTAAAACGCAGCTGAAGTAGCGCATTTTAGAATGCCTCGCCTGGTCTGGCTGCTATCAATCTGGGTCCACTATACAGTAGTCTAGAGTCCGGTTTGAAATTTTTTAAAAGAATTTGTAGGCTATAAAACTATTTATTTACAGTATACAGAAATTATTGGTTAGTTTTTTTTATTTAATGTACCGGTAGTCAAGTATCTTTTTGTGCAGTTCATTTTTTTTATTTTTTTGCGGTTTTAATTATGCGATTCGCGATACATGTAATAGTGTATCGGTACTGTATTTTTTGGGTGGTTCCTGGTTGCCCTAGACTTGCGAGCCTTGTTAAAGGGCTTATTGTATTCATGAGAAAGATCATAGTTTGATTGCAAATCTACACTAAGGTCTATTCGCGACGATTAAATATTTATACCCATTTACCAAGATGCGAAAACATGTAATTTTTTTAAAATTATGTTTAGTAAAGACATTTTAATTGCGTTTTAGTTACTGAAAAACAGGAACCAATTATCTTTTTCTGCATGTATCTAGTTCCTTGATTAGTTCGGTTTCAAACAATCGGGGATTTTTGGCGGAACCGATTCTGTACTCGGACTAAACATGGTTTTACTATATTTTGTCATAGGATATGACATTCGAATCGTGTATTACTCTCACGCCAAGAAATAATAAAAAAAAAAAAATATATATTGCAACGAAAATTTTCGTACTGGTACGACGACTTTTCCGGTACGTTAGAATGATTACGCTATTTATGCACCCATTTTCCTAATTTAAATTACTTACCTGATTTTGAATTTGGCCATTTTTCAGCTCATCATCATAGGTTGGGTGGGCGGTGGGTGAAGTGAGGTTAAGTGACGATGTAAGCGAATGGGTCGAGTGTGAATTAACCTCAAATAATAGGTTAGTGAGACGATACTATCGGGAGTGTTTGCCGGTGGCGCGAACTACATGTAGGACTCGTAAAGGCCAGATGAGGTGTGGAGGAGGGTGTGATAGGGTCACGCCCACTAGCTGAGCGTGGAGACGTGCAATTGAGTTTGGCGCCTCGTTTAATGATAAGACTTAGCCGAACACTTTTTTGTGCTTTATTTATTTTAAAAATTGTTAAATTTACTCAAGTTTTTTTTTTTTTTTTTTTGAATATTATATACGGTACACAGTATATGTACGAGTAGGCCTATATAAAAAAAGTTTTTTAAGTTTTTTTGCTGGTAGGAACCAAAGTGTGTTATTTAAAAGCGCAATTGAAATGACACACATCGTACATCTTTTTTTCTTCTTCTGTATTTTAATGCGGGAAATAACTATTTATAAGATTTCTGTCTACAAACATTTTAAGCGTTATTCTAACGGCTTTTTTAAATACTTTTAACCGTTTTAATTTATTAATCTTTATCTACAAAATCGGATATTTTTACTCGAGACTTTCCGCCTTCTCTGACAGATGTTTTTGGTTTTTTTAGCAGGATGTCCAATTTCATGCAATTCTTTTCTTATTATTATGATAGCGGTCATTTAATTGAGTATTTAATACTTTATTGTAAGTTTCTTTTTTTTAATGCATATCTATGTGTTGCGTTAACTGTTATTTTTGACGGTGTTTCACCGTGTTTGGCCTGAGTTTGGTGGTGGGCTTATCAACGAGTGCCGCGTTATGTAAGCAGTTGGTCCAAACTTGGTGGAATAAATAGTATTAATATTAAAATTAGTATTAATATTTTCCAAATAATAAGATGCACATACTTACTTTTTTATATTAATTATTACCGGTTTTTATTTTCTGCTCAAAAAAGGAGGCGATATTATAATTTTTGTAACTACGGTACATCTAAAAGAAAATTGCTCGTAAATCTAAATCTCGGCAGATTAAGGTGAATGATTTGTATAATATTAAAATTTATGATACTTTGGAAGCATATTGTTACTTTAAAGTTTTTAAATGTTTGATGATGATTAATCATCAGGCATTAGAGATTACTTTTTATTGAACCACCGTGTTAAACTGACACATTAATTAATAAATATAAAAAATTTAGTTTAATTAAATTTAATCTTTAATTGAAAGTTTCTTCCCTAGTACAGAAAATATTAAAATAAGTAAATAAAAGCGAAAAATATTAAGATTTATTTTAAAAATGGTTTGTTTTGCCGGAAAACATTAAATTATTCGCTTAAACTAATTAAGAAATCTGATAGCAACGAATTTGTTCTTTATTTTTTTTTTTGGCTAATTTTTAGTCCAATAAATAAGTGATTTGAAGTGAAACGTAATAAAAATAAAAAGGATTTAAAATACGGAAATCTAAAATTCTTAATTGACGAAACTAGCCACTCAAAAGTTGGAAGTTTGATAGATGGTTAACGGAAATGAAGAAATTAATATTTCTCGCATGATTATCACCATAATTAAATTTGGCTGTACAGCGCGGTCGCGATTATCGGAACAATTGATTGTCAGTCATGTTCGGATAATCAATTTGTTCGGATAATCAAAT
>JAQGAZ010001694.1:0-25608 GCA_034692225.1 Polydesmus complanatus
TATTTAAAAAAAATACCACATTACACCGTTATATATTTAATGCCCCCCCCCCCCCCCTCCCCCCAAAAAATAATAATTATTAAAATAAAATTGTAACGTATTTTAAAAACTCCGACGGGAAGTGGATAGTTGTAAGAGGAGACAGTCAACCGGAAGACCTCCCCAAAAAAAAAATTCCCTCTTTAACAAGATGGTGGAACGTAAAAAAATACCGCTTGCGGTTGCGTCGTCTGCTCTTCAACTTGAAATTTGGCAGCTTTCATTTCTCTCTCCTTCCCACCCTCACGCTTCGACTATGATACGTGCGCATGCGCGGTGGATGAGTTACAGCTGACACCCGAGTCCATCGACGCACTGCAAACCACACACAAATCAAACGCGGGCATATTTTTTCCGCTTTCGCATAAAAATCGGACGTCATTGAGAAAAAGAGAGAGAGAGATGGAGACACATGAGGTTAAGCGCATGCGCGTTTGATAAAGATATTAAAGTTCACGCTTTTTCAATTCTGATTCCCTTTCAATTAAAACCAGATGAGTAAATTTGAGCGCTGAAATGGAGAGAAAATACATTCAGCTTTTTGTACGTGACCGGAAGACGTGCCGTGCCGCACGTCATCGTCTGCTATTTAATGATTAATTACTAATCTCGTTAAATTAAAAAAAAAAAAAAAAAATAGCGAGATCGACGCAGCTTTCGACTTGATTAAAATATTCGATTCGCATTTCAAACATAAACATTTGTCGAGCAAACATGCAATTTATTTTATTAACGCATTAAATACACACTTTCGATAAGCCCGCCTTGCGCCACCCCTTTCTTATTTCCTTTCTCGGTTACCGGGTGTTTCGAAAAAAATCAAACGAGGTTTCCAAACAACACGCTGTTGGTGTGTATTGCGGGTTGCGCTTATTTCAATTTTAAAAGGCAAATCTTAAGGGGCGGCGTTTTAAAGAAAATGTAAATAAACGCGTTAAAAAAAAAATGAAGAAAAAACCTAAAAATAAATAGTATTAGCTACGTTTCTTAGTCGAGATAATTTTTTTTTCTCCTTCTTTTTTTGATGACAAGGCTACTTCCGGTTCGGTTGTCATGAAAACGCAGCTGTTATTACGCGCACTAAATCTTAACTTTTTTCTTTCTTTTTTGAACATCATTCCGGTGTTTGCTTTTATGACGTCACTCATGTCATCCGAGCATTGCGAAAAATAACTTACATAATATGAACGTCGGTTATGTTTAAAATACGGGGAAAATAAAAAGAAAAACCAGCGGTGAAAAAGTAAAAATTGAGCAGGAAGACAACTTCAAGATAAATAAATAAAATACATGTAACCTAAAAAAAATAGATTGAGAGAAAACAAGCCGTAAAAAAATAAATAAATTAAAATAAAACTTTTCTGCCAAATATAAAATTTTTTTTTAAAAAAATATATCTATATACCGGTATGGTAATAAAATAAAGATAAAATTTGAAATTTCTTTTGAGTTTTATTTTTAAAAAAGTCGTTTTTGAGATTGAATTAATCTTTAAAAAAATAAATACCGCGGCAAATTTTTTTTTATTATTCTGTTTTGAAACCTTAGAAAAGCATGATTAAGTAGAGAAAAATATGGAATAAAATTGTTATTATGGAAACCTGAAAAATCGTATTTAAATGTAAAAAAAAGCCGCTGTAACCTGATTTGCGGTTTTAAAAATACCGCGGCGAAATTAAAGTAATAAAAAAATGAAAAAAATTTACTTATAAATAAATTGAATATTATATCAAAAAAACTCCCAAAAAAAATTTTTTTTTTAAATAAAATTTTAAAATATGCCAAATTACTTTATTGATAATAAAAAAAAAAAATTCCGAACGAATATACTGCAGAAAATCTTAAAATAAGTAAACGCAAATAAAGAAAAAAAAAAAAAAAAAATCGGCGGTGGAAAAAGGTCGTGTTTGTTTGGATATTCTTTTTGCGCAGGAAATCGAGAGGAATGGTAGAAATGTGTGCAAATAGCCCTGTACCTACATGTAGTTTGTATTTGTTTTGCTTCATCCCCACCCACCCGGAGCGCGCCGTCCTCCTCCCGCGCCACCCACACGCACCAACCACCCGCCGGCCAAATCGAAATTGCAAAGACTAATAAAAAAGTAGAACCGGATGTAATAAGGCTTTGTAGCTTTATTGTGCGCGCGGTCATCTGGGACAGTGACGTCGGCGGCGCTGCATGCACACTCTTTTGTTTATACAATACCCACCCACCCACCACGGCCACCATCACCTTTCTGTTTCATTAAGCGTCGTTACCATTCAACCAAAGGGATACGCTAAATTAAGTTTAGTGCGCATGCGTGGTGTTTTACTACCTACTCAAAGCCCAATTATTAAAAGCTACAAATTACATAATCACGGAAGCAAACATTAAAAATATGTTCGAAATCGATGCACATTTATTTCAATATTAACTGTCAATCTACCAAATACATATACTGTATCAAGCTTTAAATTGTATTAAGGTTTACTTAAAATGTAATAACGTTCAACTAAAGGGTAATAAAATTCACTTAAAGTTTAATAAGGTTCACTTAAAATTGTGTTAGTTTTTACTTGAATTGCGTTGGTGTTTACGCAAATTGTAAGTTTAATGGTCACAGTGTTCATTTGAACTATCTAAAGGTGTAGGCTACATAAAATGTATTAATGTTCACTCAAACGGTTTAAGTTTTTATACAAAATATACAGGTTAGTGTTCACTTTAAATGTTTTAGTATCTATTTACTTTAGATTGGATTAGTGTTTATTTAAATTGTACGAGTGTTGACTTACGTTGTATTAATGTTTACTTTAAAGGGTCTATTTTAATTGAATTTCTATTATTAAAAGCATCATTATAATAATATTAGTATGCTTATTCCCATACCTAAATTAAGCAAAACTTCCCCGCTAGTAGGCTTTTCCGCAATGCTTGTTTAAAAAGCGGCCCCTTAAAGCGTTCTAATTGTAAGGCGTTCTCGCAGCAGAGTGTGATTCACCGCAATACACCAAACTTTAAGCCGCATGCGGTCGGTGCACAAACCGCCGATTTCTACTCCTATGTGAAACGCTATCAAAACCTAGCTTTGCAACCTTTATTTTATACTTTATTAAGGTCACTTATGCTTAGGTAAATAAGCAGCAAATATTAATTTAACATAAGCAGATAAGGTATCACTTAAGTTATGATGAAATTCAATAATAATTGCCAAAAAGCACTTTAATAATAAACCAATATAATCATTAAAAATTAATCCACAGTCACCTTAAAAATGGTCTAAAATCAGTTTTATAATTTTGCTCATTTGTCCATTCCGTCTACCCACCCACACCACCATCTTTCTGACTTCCGTTTTTACAATTTCCAGTCACGACGCGTTTTATGATGAAAAATTTGGGATGTCAATGACGCACAACTATAACTCCGCCTACCGGCTTCCGGTTTGTTCGATTTATCTCACGGATAATAATTATTTTTCTTGTCCGCGCACGCGCAATCGGCGTGCCAGCTTAGTTTTGAGCGAAAGCAATATAGAGGGCGCTGCGAGACAGATTGAAAAACGCTTTTGACAGGAAAATTACAAAACGCCAAATCTCGACATTTGTCTTCCTTCACATCTCCTTTCCATTACAACCGCCTCTTACTATTTCCGTCTATTTTGTGGAGTTTGATGGAATTTTGTTTGGAGGAAAAAGACGTTGGTGCATCGCGACGCAAATAAAACGCATAATTGGCGACTAAACTGAACTTGAACTTGACGCCTAAATATTGCATTGGCGACTTAAAATTGCTACTAAAATCAACCCAGCAATTCTCAACTGAGCGTTCAAAATGATTTTTAATCCTTAAGAATGTTGTTTGAGGGGGAAAGGGTAGGTTAGGGAGGGAGGTGTTGAAAAAATAAAGTGATGACGCTCCCTATGGCCTCATTAGAAGCCGGAGAAGCGTGTTCACCCGCGGCATCAAAGCTTAATTAAAGTTAAAACACAAAAGACGCCGAATTAAGAGTATGGATGGAGATGGGAAAGAGCGCAGGTGCGACCACCCAAGACACTAAACCCCTTCCGTTTTGTTGCTAAGCGGAAGATGCGAACCGGAAAACGACATAAACGACGATGAAAAATTAAAAGAGTTGAAGGAAGAAAGAAATGAGATGAAAGTCAATAAATTGTTATGAATTAACGCGAAAGTACGCGTCTATAAGTTTTAAATACACCGCAAAGCGGCATTTTTTTCTATACCGGTAGTTTTAAATACCGGTAAGTAAAAAGTTCTTCCGGAATAGTTTTAATTAAAGAAACACGTAATATATATATATTTTTTTTTTGAGAAAAATAAAAGGGGTAGAATTAATTAGCTGAGAAAAATATGTTCCGCAACAAAAATATTCTAATTAAAAAAAAGTTTTGAATTTTAATACTGTATAAAGAATAGCTGGGGTAAAACCATAAAGAAAAGAAAGGCGCCTCGGTATTGTGTTGGCCGCCGTATTTTTATAACGGCCTTATTACGATTTAAAGTTTTTTACGGCGACAAAACAAGTTTTACTTTACAGATGAAAGTTCTTTAATTAAAATTTGCTATTTCTCCTTCAAAGAACAAAAAATTTAAAAAAAAAAAAAAAAATGTGTGCGCATGCGCAGCGAATATTTTTCAAATTAACTCTACCATTTTCAAACGTTTTCACAAAATCACTTAGACTTCGCTTTGAATCATAAAGACGGCCGATACACAATACTGTGTGTTCCGCGCCATTAATTTTTTATGGCGAAATAAGCTATAAAATAACAAATATTTAACACGAAATATATAAAAATAGTAATAAATTAATTTGTGAACAATTCTTTACTTAACTAGATAGAGTTGCCAGTTTGCTTTAACTATCTTCAATTAATTCAAGCAATAACTGATTAGAAAGATGCAAAACGCCATCTAGGGCTAATTGAGTGCATTGTAAAGGTTAAACGTACCGTACAAATTAGCACTAGATGACGCTTAGCGTATTTTTAAAGACGTAACTGCAAAAACGTTAAGGATTGAGGGAGGGGTTTGGTGGTAATTAATTAAAGATTCAATTGCGAAAAGATTCAAATCGTAGTGATAAGCTAGCTATAGGGCTAATTAAGATTCAATATTTTAATTTGAAGGTAAAAAAAAATGTTTCGTATTTAATTACTGATCTTCCGAGAAAGACAAAGGATAAGAACAATTCGTGACTTCCATTTTGCTCCACTTCATTATACGTCCTTTCTTTAAACAATCCACGCGCAACTATTTTGTTAAAGAAATTAGATTATCAAAATAAATTTCTCATTATAATAATTATTGATATGCGAACAAAAGCGGAAGCGCTACCTACTTACCGGAAGGCTTTTATGTAGAATTCGGTGATATAGGACAAGGTCTAAATAGCAAAGAGAATGGGGAAACCGAAAGCGCAAATGAAACCACGTGACGTAATCTAAGAACTGGAAACAAACTTTCTTAAAAATATGCTTGAGATATGATCTCAAGAGATATTATATGGGCGGGGATTAATCACGCGCATGTACGAGAAATGGCTACTGCTTTGTATTTGAAAAATAGGTTTCATTTGAATAGATTCAGCTCGCACCTAATCTCAACGAATGCGGACTTCCGGTGCTATTCATTCAATTTTCTCCGAGCAAAATGACCATCGCCGAAACGTGCGATACGCGCTCTTCTCGTCATTTGAATATCTACAGGAAGTCAGGCTTTGGTTTTTGTTTAAATGACCTCGACCACACATTCTCTTTGTCCAAAACAAAATAGGGACTATCTGACAACACTGTTTTGTTTGATATAAAAAAAGATATGATTATTCGTTATTTTTATTATTAAAACTTGACAAGCGCCAACAGATGTAGAACCCCAAGCTATTCGCTTGTGTGTCATTTTTTAATTTAAAAATATTTTAACACTGTTTTACTAGAAATATTGTCGGCACCTATAAAACATAATTTTAGAATGGATTATGCCGTTAAAGTTTGAAATTTATTAAATAAAATACGCAAATTTCTTAAGTTTTGTATGCAAATTTGTTGGACATTTCATTTGTAAACGCCTTAACCATTTTCATCTATAAATCTCTTAAATATTTTTTAGAAATCTTTTAAATACTTAATTTGCAAATGAAGCCTAATTTTTCTTACCCTAACTAGACATATTTTTTGATTTAAGATACAATGATCTCACATTTTGTCTATCTGTTACAATTATTATGTCGTGGTTACCAAAAAAAAAGATAATTATTTATTAAAAAACAAAACAAACAAACTGATGGGCCTGTGCATGCAACTTTTTAATTTTGACCCTATTCCAAAAGGATGTTGTTACTAAATCCGGCTAAATCTAGAATATTTATAAGTCCGCAGACAACAAAATATTAAAGAATGATAATACGAAAACGAACTGGCGACAATTGTCATTCACCCGAAAGCATTAATTAACGCAGACATAAGTACTGCCAGTTACAATCGTCAACGCAAAAATTGAGATAAGATAAACAAAGCCATCTTCATAACAAAACACGTTGTTCTAATTTAAATATTTAACCCAAATTTGCCCATTTAACAAATTTTGCTACAAATAGGTTTGCTATCGCTTTTATTACTTTTACTTTATAAAGGCAAATCTATTAAAACGCGCGAAACACGTAGAGATATGTGTGTGTACTTGTTTTAAATCCACACTCAATTTTAAGTTCTCTATCTTCTTCCATTTTTCCCTCTTCTTTCAAGCGTCGACTGCTAGTGACGTCTCGTGAATACGACAATCAAACTCAATCAAAAGCAATTAAGTCAAATTGCGTTTCCATAGCGTATTAATCTCATGTAATCCCTTAAGTCCCTCTACTCCTCGAAAGTGCATTATTATTTTAAGTGAAAGCGATTGAATTTCAATAATATTTGTCCACCCATTTTCTTCATCCTCCATCTTCTCACGTGAGAAGCCCCAATCGTTGTCATTTTTGGAAAAGGGTGAAGTTGAAGTGGGTGGATCGGGTATATGTTAATAACCCTCGTGTTAAGTGCAGTCAAGCTTACCATCATGTACAAGAAGAGTGAGTGTGAGAGAGAGCACTTAAAATCGATTTCAAATCTTCATATAAAAGCATAAATCAGGAGAAATTTGCGAACACCCTCTCGACTTTCCCTCAACCCCCCACCCTCTATCTTTCCGCGCCCTCCCCCCCCCAAATTGGGTGGGTGCGACTTAACTAGTGGGTGGAAAATACAAAAAAATTAATAAATGTTGAAACACTGAATCATAAGACGCCAATCGTGCTTTTACACTTTGTCAAATGGCGCACGTGCGACGGAAGCAGCTGCTCGATACATCCGAAGAGGAAGAGGGGAGTTATTACACCAAGCGCCACCTGGCGATGCATTCACCTCTGTTTGTTCGGGTTCAATCGCGACTCATTCAATTTCAACCCAAATCATCTTTTACAAAATTTTCCAATCTACTATCATAAATATTTATACTTAATAGTATTAAAAAGTACTCTTAATCGATTAAAAACTTGAAGCCGTAGAGAAATTGGTTTAATTTTGTTGTTTTAAGCCTAACCTATAGAAATAGTAACCTATAGAAAAAAAAGAAAAAAAAAAATGACGGCCATTTTTGCTTGGTGTTAAGAGAGAGGGGAAAAAAAAAGGCGCCCTCTACCTATAATCGGATCAAAAGACGGTGAGCCACTTAAGCCAATCGCGTTTCCGTTATTTTTTATGGGAAGTAAACAACATAAAAAGCGCCTCTCAACGGTCATTTTTAGCTTGTATTTTGCTGCTGAAGGAAACTCTAAAATGCTAAATGCAGGAAGGAAAACAACAACATAATATTACGAGTTAGTTTTTTGGGGATCTAAAATCAATAATATTGTTATTATTGAATGACATAAGATCTATTTTTACTCATTTAGGTTTCATTTTGAACAAAGTCTAATTCGGGTGGATTATTTACTCCTTTGTGATGCCTCATTTAATGCGCGTTATGTGCTTTAAAATAATCTGATGACTTATAAATGCAAAGTTTCATTAGTTTTGGACAGTGACGGCCGTTGGTAAAGTCCTTTGGGTGTAAATTGGTAAAACCTGTTTATTATTATTAAGGCAAAAGTGGACAATATAAATTTCATTTGAAGTAGTTAAACGCCAGCTTTAGGACATGTAAAAACTATGTATTTAAAACTTGACAAGGTTATAGGTCCTACAGTACCTAAGATTAAACTATCTAAGATAGCATTTTTGTTAATATAGGTCCCATTTTGAGGTCCCATATAAAATAAGCTTTTTAAGTTGTTTAATACTCGAATTTAAGTAATGAATAGATCTAAGGCGGTTTTAAGAAATTCCGATTTATATTGACTAATCTAGTATTATCTTTACTGATCTAGGGTTCATATTTAACTAAACTTTGTGCTCGGTTTCAAGTTTTAGAGCTTATTTACTTAATCAAAAAAGATTTTAGTAAACTAAAATCTATTTATAATAAACGGTAATTATTTTTGTGTGTAGGTTCGATTTATATTTAAGTTGTTGTTACCTGATATCATTTTTTAAAGTTAATTAAGCAAATGCAAACACACATATAAAGCCCAAACGAAAATCTCATTTGGGAAAATGGCGCCATAAAAAATCAAAAAATAAATAAATAAATGTGGGGGAGGGTATTCTAAGTACAGTGCATGATAAAAAGGGTGGTAGGGTAAGTGAAACCTGGTTAAAAACAACAACAACATAAATCCCCTTTAAATTTTTTTTCTTTTACTTTCCCTTTCTTTTATCTTTCGATATATTGTTTTTTGATGTGGAAGCTGAGACTCCTTGGAGATGACGAACAAGATGGAGGCCAACTTGTAGTGGATAGATGGAAAAAAAATTGGAAGTGGGAGGAGGTTAGAAAGGAGAAATCAGTTTGTGCCAGGAGAAGCCATTTTTATGCATTTTCTTTGATGTAAAAACGTTTTTTTTATATGTATAAAAAAAAATTGAAGTTAACTCCGCCCACATTTGATACTACGCAGTATTTTGCATTGATTTATTGCAGAAAATTCTCTCGTAGAATTGAAACGTAAATCTATAAAACTTGAACGAAAAACTGAAAATAAGCAACTCTTATTTTTGTCTAATTTAATAACTAAGCAATCGATATACTTTTAAAAAATATTTGTTATATTTTATCCTTTTTCTAGTGAAAAACCAATATATACGGGCTATTTCGACTGTTTGTTTTATTTTATTTTATTTATTTATTTTTTTTACAAAAAAACCGGAAGTTAAATTTCAAAATCTTCCATTTTGAAAACAAAGGGGGAAAAAATAGTACCCAACTTGAAACAGTAAAAACTCTTCACTTTTTTATCGAAGCTGCAAACATTCAGGAAGTAAAGTAGTATATATCTATTTTTCTGTCTGTATGACATTTCTACTCTTAGTAAACCGATTTACAAGCTCAAACTGTAAGTGTAGTCCCGGAAGTAGAAAAATAAATAGAAAAAAGAAGATGAAGACGAAAAATCTTTTTTTTTTTTTTCTTTTTTTAAAGATTTTCTATATTTCAATTGCCAGCGAAAACTTAATACGTATAAATGGTGAACACTTCATTGAAGCGGAAAAGCGCTTCCTTTAGAAAAGATAATATACAGGGTGCCGCCAGCAAGACTTTCAAAAAACCACCAAGCAAGCTTTAAAATTAATCTTAACTAAAAGAGTGGAAGGTAAACATAATTTAAACGTTACTTTAAACTGACATTGTAAGTGTATCCATCCGCTTACTTAAAGAAAGGACTAATATCATTGACCTTTTAGTAAACAGAAACAAATCTTTAATGACCCAGCAAAAAAGTTAGAAAACATTTATAAATCTGGATTATAAGTTTGTAATTTACTTACTCTAAACTTAAGCTAAAAGCTCGTTAAAGTTCCCGATTTTAACCAGTGCTTTTGGTTTTAAGCGGTGTTAGTCTTTTGTTAAATTTATTTTCAAAACACCCTGCAATTTGCTTCAGCGTAAAATTAGTGTGGATTGATATTTTGCCACACGCGGCGCTACTGAATGAAACGCGTTTTGAACCCGTAGCGCCGTCACGTTGAGAGCTCGCCATGCGTTCAAATGATGGATGCGTATTTCCCTCATTAATATGGCGTCTAAAAATCTAAACGCATTTTCTCCCTACCTCCCCCTCCCCCCCCCTTCCTCTTCTATCAAGCAAAAGACGTGACGTGGCGCGAGATGAGGTGTTGACAAACCTCAAACGGTGGTCATCATCTCTGCTAATGACGTTTTAATACAAAAATGACCTTCTACGTTTTCTCATCTTCTGCCTGATGCTATCCACTTTATCTCATTTGTAGATGCGAGTACCATATTCTAGCGTTGTCCGGCAAAAACCTCAACCGCGGCTACTTTTAATCCCTTAAATTGCTATCTTTGCTGGTTTTTTTCTTTCATCCGCAAAATATAATAACGGAAGCGTTTTTTCAAGCATCGTTCTGGCCAATCGCAATTCTCGTCTATTTTAATATTAATTCAGCTGCTACGTTTCTTCACGAATCAATTAACGTCCGTCTCGATCACAAAACAGTTTGTTAAATTAAACTTAGAACAATACGATATGCAAACATTTAATTATTTAAGGTAAATCTTTTCGGCAAACGTTTCGGAAATAATCAAATAACAACTAAAGTATTGTTTAATGTTTCTATTCAGATAATAAAACCTTAAACGCGCGATTTTAATAACGCATCAATTTAAGTATTCCTCATCTCAATCTTCATCACTCTGCCATTACGAATAAACTAATTTGATTTTACAACGCGAATTTGGCTAGAAATAAAAGAACACGATGTTTACGTTGCGGCAAAGTGATGCTAAAAAGAAAGAGAAAAATATTATTAAAAAAAAAGTGATGGTGTTAAAGTTATCTTTTACAAAATATACAATCACGCTTTGGGGAAATTAAAAATAATAAATAATAGTTAGCAATCTAAATAAACGTAAATTTTAAATTTCAAATGGAAATTTTATCTAAATTTAATAAGACCAGATTGATGCTTTTAGAAAATCAGGGTGATGCTCTTAGAAAATCAAAGTGATGTTTAAAGAAATGCAAAAAAAAAAAAAATGATTCGGAAATTCAAAGAAGCAAAAACATGTTCAAACAAAAGTAGAAGCCATACTCTTGGACTATCTGCAGCTCGCGATACACGTAATAGCGCTTGCAGCGAGACACAATGATATATTCTCTGGTGGAAGACAGAACGATGCTAGAGAAAAGCAGACAGAATAATGCCGAGAGCCAAAACCCAAACTGATATGTAGTGAGTGAGTGAAAGAGAGAAAAGAGTGGGTTTTATGTCCTCAAATAAATTTGTTTATTTGCTCGATTTATTTCATCTGCGTTGACGTGTTTATAGATGTGGACGAGCCGTAATAGCAGCGTCATAAAAAGCCAAAGCTAATGATGTTAACAATTAGATTTTGGAAGCGAACAAGTGCATCCAACAACTTCAATTAATTTTAAAAATCATTAACATTTAAATTTAAAGCACCGCCACATTCAACCACTCTTTATTCTCCGCAACTACTCGTTTAAACCCAACGATAAAAGTCCATGAAAAAAGAATAAAAAAACGGGAAGTTCATTATTTAATTTTCACTTGTTTACGTCCTATCAGTTTTTTTAATACGAATTCTTCAATATTACAATTTTTAAAGTAATAAGCTATAATCATCATACTTAAAGACAAATTAATATAAAAACGAAAAATGCATTAATGCATTAATGCTTGTTAAATTATTAAAAGTGATACATGTAAACAAAATATAAGACAACGATAAATTTAAAAATGTAAATATCTACTTTATATCCAAAAGAAATTTAATTAAATTTGTATACATTATAAATTGCAAGCTCATTATCAGCTTCCAGCTTTTATTAGTCAAAAAAGCTTATCAAAAACTCAGACAAGTAACAAAGATATTTCCGATACTAAAACGTGATGTTAATTAAAAGATTTATAATTTTAAAATAAACCAGAATACATTGTAATGGTAGTTGAAAATTGCGCATAAAATTACACGACATTGCATGTTTATTTAGATTAATAATAATAATAAAACTAATGCCTTGTTATTTGTTATTTAATAGTAAAAATGTTTTTCACAAATTAACTTTTCTATTTTAATAGCAAACCGATTTCTAGGTGTATCAATGATAAATTAGTATTTTAATCAATCTAACAATTGGTTAAAATTAAATATTCGTGTATTCGTAATAACAATCACATTATGAATAGCAATTGTGAAATTACTTCCATAATTTTATATTGCCCTTAATAAAACAATAAAGGCATTATTTAAATAATAAGTAAAGAAGCCAGATTTCGTTTTAAATGAAATCTCGCTTTGAAAATTGACCACTAACAAATCTCAGGTTGTAATTACAATAGAATGTAGATAAAATTGAAGCAGAAAGCGGTTCTCATTCACACGGCATCTTTTCTCCACCAATCAATTGTTAAGGCGGTAGAAGATAGGAGATAAAAAGTGGAGTTCACCTCGTGCGTTGTTTGTTCTCGCGTTGATGATTAATTCTTCGAAACACTTTCTTTAATGAATTCCTAAATCAGATCCGATATCCCCCGACCACCCACTCGTTTCAAGCGCGCCTTCCAACCATCCTTTCGCTTCCTGTAAGATTGTCCAGTTATAAAAATCTACTTTATCCCCATCTTTCTTCACTTAATGTATGTTCTTTCGCTTAACGCACACATCGCGCTATAGTTTAAGAGTGATTAAAATGCTTTAAGCGCATGCGCATTTTTTCAAAAATATTAAACGAGGCTAATAATTAGCAATAAACAAGGGTGTATCGCAGCGCTAAAACCGTTTTTCATACGGTAGCAGAAATCAATGTGGGAAATAAAATTACTGTATGTCAAAAAATAAATCAAATTATACGTTTAGCGATTATTTTAAACAATAAACGGAAGTCCAAAAGTTAAAATTTAAAAAAGAAAACCGGAACTGAAATTGGTTCTTCATCAAAGATCCGTTTTTTTTAAAGTAGTGAAAGAAAGAGAAAGAAAAAAAAAAAAAGAGTTTGGGAAACGGAAATGATTTCTCCGGAGAGTTCCGTCGCTGACACGTGACGTAGAGAGAGAGAAAAAAAAAAGTTAGCAGACGACATCAAATTATGTCGGATGAAGAAAAAAGGAGAAAAAAAGCTTGTTAGTTGTTTGTGCGGTGTATAGAGGGCGCTTCTCGCGTCTCAATCAATTATGAGAAAACGTGCGCGACGACTTCCGCTCCATTCGCTACCGAGGGGGGGAAAGTGACGTCATCACTTAACGTTAGTTCTTTAGCGACATGAACCCAACGTTAACTAAGTAATGGAACTCCTGCATTTTTTATCCCCACCCACTTCAACAACAACGCCCTCCGTGAGCCTCTCTAATGACAACAAAAACACTTGATCCAATTTCCAAGATGGCCGAGTTAAGTGAGGGGGAAGATAAAGATAAGAGAAGGGGGTGGTGAAAGATGAAGAAGGTAGTCTTTGACGCTATACGAGTGACCCGATGACCACGCCCATCATACCTTATCAAATGTCGGTTAAACCATTAGATCACCCTTAAAACGAACCACTTTAACATCACGTGGGATGGAATATTTCTTTTTTTTTATTTTATTATTATTATTTTATTTAAGAAAAATGATGTATTTATTGGTCAAACAAAATTAGGCCTATATAGAGTGACGTATAAGGTAACGTTGCGCTCTTTGACAGACGCGCTGCGCAGAATAATATGTAAATCTTTAAATAAATAATGAAAGTGACCAACCTGTTACTGACGTAATCCATCCATCCATCGACGAAGCGGTGGCGCTACTTGCAACGGACATCCACCATAATAGCGTCATAATCTGACGACACACACACGCCATACTCTCCACTTCCGGTATCCAAAATAAATTTAAGATATGAGTAACGGGAAAAGACGTTAATTAATCCAATACATTAGGATGGAAAATCACACATAGAGACGAGAAGTATAGGCTTAAGAACCGGAAGCTATAATAATAAAACCGGAAGTCCGCTTACAACATTTTTTTTAAAACCGCACGATGGAATTGTTATCAATATTTTTTTTTTCTTTATTTTTTTAAATTAATTATTCGAAATTAATTATTAAACAAAGCTATATAGTTAATTAGTCATATTAGCGGAGAAAAAAGCGAAAGCAGTCACAAATTAAATAGAAAAACAGTACAGTACGGCAAGATCTGAACGCAAGAATTTAGAAGGATAATGTCGAACGGCTAAAACAATGCAGGTTGTAATAAGGGATTCAACCGGAAGTCGTCTTGAAATTGTCTTTTTGGAACTTTTCACGCGCTTAATATTAAGACCATTTTTTTTTTTAAAATAGAAAATTAATAAAAATTTTAGTTCATTGTAATTTGTTAACTTTGAAAAGAAAATGAGCGGTTAATTAGCTGACGCGTTGTAGATTTCAAACCGGTTGGAGATAAAAGTGAACAAGAGGAGAGATGTAGAAGAGCATTTGCACGCGAAGAGAAAGAGAAGCCAGAATGATGCTGGAGAAGAGATGGGAGAAAAGAGCGTAAAGAGAGCGGGTAAAGGAGCGCCAATAAAGCCGATACAAAACCGTAAATGATGACGGTCCATTGTGAATCGTACGAGCTAAGTGGGTGGATAGGTGAAAAACTACTAAGGCGACAAATTTTTCTCTTCGCTGTATTAATTATCTGTCGCTCGTTTCGAAAATCTCATTTGTAAATGTCGCATTTATAAATAACAATAAAAAAAAATTATTGAAAAGCTATTATTACTGCATAATAATTATAAAGCGTTCCTTAAATCTCATTCGTAGATATTGATTCTTTACTCCCAACTTTTCCTAATACAAGTGAAAATTTTGTAATAGTAAAATCTTCAAAGCAAACTTTTCGTTACCGGTATATTGAATTTCTGTTAAATTGAAAGTTTTGTTTAAAATGTTTGTTACATTAAAATTTTCTATAAACTGAAACTTTCGTTAGATGGAAATCTCTGAAAAGCTAAATGAAATTTTTTTATCAAGAGTACTGAAAATATCTTTAAACATCGTAATAGAATTTTTATTCCCACGAAATTTTCTTTTGCTGAAAATATTGTATTAAAATTTTTATTAGACTGAAATTTTCATAACCCTAAAAAAATTTGATCCTTTAAAATTTTTGATAGACCGAAATGTTTATTAGACTGAAAATTTTGTAATGCCAAAGTTTTCAATAGTCTGACATTTTCGATAAATTCAAATTTTTAATTCAATGCCGTCAATTTGAAATTTTCGATACATTTAAATTTTCGTTAGACTGAAATTATCATTTTGGGAATAATTTTGTTGTATTGAGAAATTCCTTATGCAGTAGTAAGAAATACGCATTATACTTTATTATAATTACTTGACTACAAACTTCCGGTAAAAACAGAGTACTGTACAAACTTTCCGTCATTATAAGATGAAGAGAGCTCATTTGAGCGGTTGAGAATGATTTTAGCCCATGATGGAGATCGGGTGAGAATAAAAGATGGGGAAAAAAGGGTGTGTGCGGGTGGTTGAATAAGAGAATGCAGCGACAAATTCTCTATATTAACTTTTTTTTTATCTCTCTCTTTCGTGTCACTGGATGTCGTTCGTGTTCGGAGGATGACGCTCATTCTCCGAAACGACTCTCAGCGTGTGTGTGCGGGGAGGGGGATCAACGGGGAGGAGAAAGAAGAGAAAGGAAAGTGTTAAAGATAGAGTGAAGCACAGAGCGAGAGAGATGGAAGGGGTAGGAGCAGGTGTGTCAGTCTGGAAGAAAATATATGACTTGATGATACACTTTTTATTAAAAATATCCGGATCACAACAAACAAGCGAATCTCGGATCTTTTAAATCAAAATTTCATGCACTGAATCCAATTCCTAATAAAAACTTTATTTTATTTTTTTTCTTTTTATCGAAATTAATACTTCTTTATTATTCGCGAAAAGCGCGAAATTCCAAATTTATGAAATTGAGGCTTTAAAAATAGACTTAAATTTTCACTTTGAATCTCTAAACTAATTAATGCCATTTTCGGTTTGAATTCTCAAATTGAATCTTGAACATTCAACCGGTCAAACCGTCATTAGTTCTTAATTTTGTAGGCTAATCTTTGCAATGTACTAAATAAGCACAAGATGACGCTTTAAATTTTTATTTGAATTAAAGTTAATTCTATGGAAACTATTCTTTTTAACTAGTCAATTTAAATAGAAACCGCTTACGAATTTCATAGTAAAGAAAAAGTTATTTTCTTATTTAAAAGAAAAAATTATATGATTGCAGAACGTATCTTTCATATTTACATGCTATCCTAGAGTAAACACATTTTCTTTTTGAATCTTTTAACTTTGAATCTATTATTTCGCGTACGTATCTAAGATTCAAAGCGAGGTGTAGGTGTATTTAAAGAAACATCCCTAGGATGAATACGACCTGACACTGAAATATTGAAAAGGAGACTGTGAGCCGCCGCTAGAGGTCGCGAAAGAAAAGTCAGTGAGGAGGGATGGAGGGAGGGCGGAAAAAAATAAAGCTCTCAATTCCAACAAAAAGATAGAAAAAAAAAAAAAAAAAAAGATGGAAAAAAAAGGCTCTTTTTGAAATTGAAATCACGTTCCCCGCACCAACTTAACCCCTCCCGCCCACTTTCACATGTCACCTCCCACCCAGCCACAAACGACGCCCCTCGCGACTTCCAACACTACCCAACGTTATTTTAATCAGTTCGTTTCAATTTCCACTTTTTCTTTTTCTCTTTCTCGTCATTTTGTTGATTCTATCTTCACCCACCCATACACACACAACATGCACCCCATTTATACTCACACCCCACCCTTCTTTTCTATACTTTCACCTCGCCGAAATACATGTACATATATATAAAAAAAGAAACCTTAACACGTGTTATTTTATTTGGTCTTCATCGATCGGACGCCATCTTAGGTACTCACGCGCGTGTTTACAACCCGTGGCGCCACGTGACGTCGAACACCCCTCTCCGTCGACTGAAATTTCATATTTATACTCATTTCCGGTATTATATAGTTTATTTCCGGGAGAAAGAAAAAAAAAGTGGAAGTTGGCTGGCCATAGGAAATCATTCGAGAATTAACCCGATGTTATCATCACCGCAACACATCGACGCGGGAAAAATAGCACTATAGGCGGCATAGTTTCGAAATTACCGGTTAAAGTATCCCCGGTTAAGCGGCTCCTTAATAATTGCGATGAGATTACAGGTTTTTTTTTTATCAAGATATGTGCACTGCCTAGTTTATTAAAATTTAAATGGACTAATGTGGATTTTATTAGCAAATTTATAAAGAAATTGTAAATGTAAATTCGAAAGAGAAATCTAACAGATACTGTAAAGCTTAAAGTAAGTCGATTTGTAAAGCACTAAGGTAAATCTACCTGCGAATCGTAAAGTAGTCTAATATCTAAATGTATGGTTGGTGTGCAATTTTTTTTTTTTTTTTTGTATCATGTGTCGATGAGAACAAAATAATTCATAATAATTATTAAGAGTGAATCCAAATATAATGGCAAATATAATTATTATTATAAATCCCATCCCAAATGCATAACAATTTTATTTGTAAATAAAATGATCTAACTGCAAATTCTAATACAACTCCCATGATAAAAATAATTTTGTGCATTTATGTAAAGTTTAATTGTAAATCTTAAGGTAAATTCAATAAGTATAGGCTACATTTTAAGCTTTAATTGAAATTTTTAAATTAATGTGCTCGTAAATGCATTTTTTGAAGTAAATCTGGGATAAATCTAAATTAAATCCAATTGTGATTCTCAAGATAAATATAATAATAATACATGTATTGTGAACTTTTTTGTAAAAAAAAACTTTACAAGAATTGCAGGATTTAAAATTCAATAATATTGAACAATCCATTATTTAGCGTCCATTTATTTAACACAAATGTTTGAGATTAAGCAAAGCTAAGCAGCACACACACATTAAATCCAAGATGGAGGCGTCATACTGGGCCTACCGTATTAACTGGCATATTAGACGCACTTTTCGTGCGTCTTTTAGTGCGCACTTTTAGACGCCGTTTTCAGATACTGTATTTAAAAAAAAGGTGCGTCTTATAATCGAGGGTGTCTAATACGCCAGTACATATGGTACTAATTCAAATTGGCTTCATCATTTCCAAATGAGCATTTACTATTTCTGACTAGATGCTCATTCGTATTGAAGTACATGTAGTTGCTTTTTCTGTATGGATATCATCCTTTTAAAAAGCGTGAAGCTGAGACGCAGAGTGGGTGGTAGGCTTGGTGGGTGTAGGGGGTGAGTGTCATGGTGGATGGGGATCTAATAGCATAACTGTGTCGCGACTCTAAATAAACTAATCCACATCTCTTCCACTCTTTTCTTTACGTGTACTCTACATTCAATTCCTTATTTTTCAGGAAACATCCGCCCGCCCACCTTATCCTCTCCCCACCCACTCTCGCGACGTGTTTATCTTGGCCTTTTTCAATTACCTCGTGACGTCATCCGCATTCACAATAAAAATGATTTATGCGCGAAAACGGAAAGTAAATAGCGAGAAAAAAGTTCGAAATGAAAATAGCCTAAAAATTAATTTTAGACCACAAATAACAGCACTTTCGGTTGCGGATGCTTTGAGGCCTCACTTCCGGTACAAAACCATTGATCTCAAATCTAAGAACTTTTTCAACAGTAAAATTAGAATACTAAAGCGCGAAGACGAAAAGAATCAAATGCACTTAATTTTTAATTGAAAAGTTTTCACTAACAATTGTGTTTTACTTGTACGAGTAATATTGATTGACTATAAATTTTTTTAAGGTAATTTTGATATGACCTTTGTTTAGCTATAACTTTGATTGTAAATCTTTTAGTTGCCTAATTATTGATTTTCGGATGCCATTTTGCAAAAGGCCCGCAAACACGTGAACTGCACTCATTAATTCACATTAAATTTTGATTAATCTAATTTTTCCCAATGTAAGCAATAAACTTAAATATTTCTTTATAAATGACTTTATAGTAAACTACACGCATCCTAATCTACTTTGAAATTCTTAATAATAATATTAATCCAATTCAATTTTAATTCTCACTTCTAAAGCGTAAATATTTATGGAACAAAATACAGTTTTAGTAAATCTCCAGAGTCGAATTTCTCCAAACAGTAACCTCAGTCGCTCGGGTGAGTGACCTTCAGCTCACAGGAAACATCCCTCGGAGTTGTTAGGGGAGTTTATTTCTAGGAGTAATTGGCAGTCGATAGAGTGGGATAAAACACACTTCCGGCTCATCTTCCATCTTGCAGTGATTTCTATCAAGAGAGAAAGAGAGTTTATTAAAAATGAGATTGGCGGAGACCATAACTGTGGGTTAGTTGAGTGAAAGAGGGGAAAGGATAGAGTGGGCGATGAAAGAGTGAGTGGGAGAATTTAGGTGAACGGAAATAGAGGTTTTTTTTTTTATCGTTTTAAGATAAAAATAATTTCTGAGATATGTATTTCCGTTACCTAAATTCCTAATTAAAATAACGCACTTTCTGTGTATGCATGTTTTCATTTATCCTTATAAAAAAACCGCAATTTGTTAATTACATTCACGTTCACCCATCTTCTCAAAATTAATGTATGGAAATTTTTAAAATTAATTATCGGTAATGAATAATTATTAATCCGTATAAAAAGTAAATTAATAAATATTTTTTTTAGAAAAAATGTTACTTAATTAATTTTTTTTTTCAAAAAAATGAATGAATGTTTTTTTGTTTATTAAAAAAATTTTAATTAACGCAAATCTTAAAAAAAAATAATTAATGCAAATTTTATAAAATTAATTAATTGAAATCTAAATTTAAAATATAAAAAAAATTATTACGCAAAAAATCATAAAAATTTAAATTTGTAAAATAACCCACATTTTCATAAATTCTAGCTTTTTTCTCAGTTAATTAAATTGCGAGTACTTGTGCGCTTGCGCGGAGACTAACCGGATATGAAAAGCTAAGCGCACAATATTGTAAATAATTATATTTCGACTGACATTTTGTTCCGCCTTTCGCCACCCCAAAAATTTAATTAATCAAATTTAATTAATATTTCAGTTTATTTTAGTTTTTCCGTTTCGTCACGCGCATGCGCAATTCTTTTCGCTTCTCAGTCGAATTTCCGCGAGTAAACACGGCGGCGATTTTAATTAAATATCGTTTCTCATATTTTTTTCTAAAAAAAAAAATTTTTTTTAACTAATTGGATTAATAATTACCGTTTAAAATCACATTCTTTAAAATAAAAAGTTAATTTTCCATAATAAGCTGCGCCTCTAATTAACCTTTTATAAATTACAGAATTATCAATTAATAATAAATTATACAGTAGGTTTTTAAATAGCCATAACCGATGTAATGAGTTAAAATCAATTAATAAGAGTAAAAATTCAAAGATTCCGACGCTTTTCCTGGATGTTTACATCCAAATTGTTAGATATTTTCGAAAACAAGTCAATTTTTTTTTCAAATTAATTTAAGAAGAAATCATAAAAAAAGCCGATTGGACGGAAGCGAATAGCTTATAACTTCCGCTGTGCTGTTTTTTTTTATTTTAGCACTTTCTGAAAAGAGAGCGATTCGAGTGTGAACGCGGTTGAAGAGGAATTTTTAAGCGAGCGATTAGAGAGTTTTGGTTACATAAAAAGTCAACACATTTACGTAAAACGTAAGGGCAGTTAGTAAAGTTCCCGGGTGTTGCCATGATAAGCTTTGCTTCTTTCCAATTTAACCAAAACTTTACGAAGGTCCCCTACGTTCTGCGTAAATGTGTTCTCTTTTTATGTTACTAAAACTCGCTATTAATTACGAAAACCTAGATTTTATCCCTTTAATTAGATTTGCGGCTGCGCCTGCGTAATTGAGGCCGGAAGCGCCTCAGCCACCCTCCATTTTGGTTAACTTTTTTTCTTTCATCGGAAGAGATGGATGTCCTTTCTCCATCTTATGCCCAAATTAAAGATTGAATGACGTCGGCAGAGTTTCTGCACGATTACGTCACGCGCGGCTATCAACGTACATGGGGAATTTTCTTTGGGAGATTTTAACAACGGTTGCTATGGAGATGAGATTGGTAAACTTGACTTTCGGGCAATTGTGTTTAGCAATTAAAAAAGAAACAATACTTTAATGAAAGATTTAAAATTTTTTAGAATAAGTGTGTAAATCTTTACAAGTTAAAACAATTTGTAAGTCCATAGAATTTAAAACTTGATGAATCATAAATCTTTGAAAGTTAAAATCAAATGTAGGCCTATAAATTTTTAAAGTTTAAGTAAAATTTGTGGAATTAAGTAAAATCGATGGAATTTAAAGTTCTAGATTTTGAGATTTGCCGGGTACTTGTAAATCTTAAAAAATTGAGACTTAATTGTTCATCTTCGCAATTAAAAAAAAATCTCAAATTTTGAGAATTTAACTAATTTGTAAATTTTTGAAAGTTAAAATGAAAAGTTAAATAATATTGTCGGAATATACAAGTACAGCAATTCAACGAATCCTTAAAATTTAATTCTAATTTTGTAAATATTTGCTAGTTGAAATTACAATAATTTGTAAATCAACAAAATTTAAATTTGATTATTTTATATGCATGTACAATAGTTCGCAAGTTTTTGTGTCATTTCTCAGAAACGTGCCGTAGTTATGCGCATCGTGACGTCACACTTTAAGAAAACATAATCTTTTAATTCAACTTTTTTCTTATTAAAAAAATAAGGAAATCGAATTTGCTGATGGAAAAATTCCAAGAAAATGTCTTTCTCACCCACTCGCTCGTTTTTAAATTAACATTTTCTTACGCTTTTTCTTTACACTTTTTTTTCCTTTTATTTAGTTATTTATCTCTAGTGTTTCCTCCCTTCCACCCCCCAGAACGCCGCACAGAAACAAATCGAATTCATTTTTTTCTAATAATATATAAATGTATATAAAAACATTCTTCTTCCGCTCGAGATTTGTGATGACGTCATTCCCGTCCAAAAAAAAAAAAAAAAATAAGCAATTCCCGTCCCACTGGAAACATACAAACATTTCCCAAACTTTAATTTTTAGAACCGTTAAATCTTATAAAGTAAACTTTTCTGCTCTCACTCATTTATATTTTAGTTATTTTCGCTAGCAACAAAATTTTAATAATTTGAAATTAAAAATTATTCTCGCTTAATTTCTTCCACTTCTACTGTAGTTCTACACCTTAATTCTCGCTCTCAAAAGTTAATTTCGTCGTCACTTCCTGTCCGCCTACCAAAATTATGATGTCTGCATCAGTCACACTTACTTCTCCCCCCCCCACTCTCTCTCCTTTTTATAATAAACGTCACTCAGCTTCACAAGCCAGCTAATTACGTCAGCGATTGACGCCTCAAATTTAATATTACAAAAACGGTTTTTTTTATATTCCCACCCTCCACGACGTCACCTTTATCCACCCTCGCGTATTTATGTTTTGCTTTTTTTTTTGTTTTTTTTGTTAGTTAAGCGCCATCTATCGAATGAAATGCATTATTCATTACCTTCGCACGCTATGACAATTTATTTATGTGAATGGGTGATAGTAGGAGAAGAGATGTGGGTAGGAGTGGGAGAAGAGAAACAAAAAATTGTATCTCACCTTGCAACTGACGTCATCACGCGTCAACGTCTTTTCCCCCCTAGATAATTAAATCTACTGATGAAATAAAAGTTTTAAAAAAACGTCTTTTTTCTGGATAAACGTTAATCTCACTTCACCTCCCCCATTCCAATTTAAAAAGAAGGGGGGCCAAAAAAAAAAAAAAAAATTATATAAAAACCTTTTCAAAAGAAAAAAAAAATTTAAGAAAGTTACTTATTTTAATGAAAAGTAAAATGAATTAATAAACAACATAAAAAATCACACTTAAAAACGCAATGTAATGCTCTGCAAACCATTGCAGAAACAAAATAAAACAATAATTGTTTTACAGTATTATTAATTTAATTTAATTTGATAATTGTTAATAATAATGTAATAATAATTTAATACACAAGGAATCCCTGTAAAGCAAATAAAAAAAAGCTTACATACACCACAATAGCGCAATGAAAAACCTTTTAAAATTACAAAATACGATAAAAACAATGATGAAATACAGATTTACCACATAACCAAACTTTGTCAGACAAATTAAAACATTTTGAAATATACAGCATTCTACGATGCAATATTAGTAAACACAATTTTAACCATTGGAAAACACAGGGAATCGAAATAAAGAAGACTACTGTACATACACGAAAAACCATGTTTAACAAATTTGAACGGGAAACTACTCGTAATTAAAAGAGCAAATACACGTAAACCGCACTTTTAACTTTAAAATCGTTCACAAAAATAATAAAGAGAAATAAGATTCAAAGTTAGTTTAGTTAAGCCAAATAAATATTGGAGGAACGTTCCGCATTAGTATTTATCTATGAAAAATAAAAAGGGTTTCAGAACAAAAAGATTCAAATCCTACCTATGTAAATATTGAAAATACGCCCCGCGCGAGGTTAAATCTTTTGATTAATTAATTAAGTAAATTTTATTTGATTATTTGAATGACTAGTTCTGCTTTAATTAATTACAAAAATTGTAAAATGACATTTATAGATTATAATTTTAGACAATTTAATTGATGATGCCTACTAAAAAAACAAAGAATGAAACCCTTAATTTTTTTAAGGATTCAAAATTTCAAATCGAATATTTAAGATCTGTGAGAATATTTGGAGATTCCAAAAACGATACCCAGTAGCCATCCTACTAAGTAAAATACAGATGAAACTTTTATACAAACAATTACAGTGTACCGGTAATTAAATTTTGCCAGAAAAAAAAAAAGAAATAAAAAGTGATTTAAAATTCAAGGGTAACATTAATTAAAGAATAGTCAAAAATAAGAACTAATTAAAACTTCGCGAAATAAAGAAGCTTGCAAAATCAAAATTAACCGAATTAAAATTCCGCAAATTATAAAATGTATAAAACCAATTAAAAAGTCATGGAAAAACCTAAAAAAATCGCCAAAAAACCCCCAAAGAAAGCAGACTAAAAACGAGAAAAGTATTGGAAAGCAAAACAAAAATAAGCCTTGGCAGCGAATGAAATTCCATCGCCGACACCGGAAGTACGTTGCCGACGTGAAGGGGGAGTGGATGGGTAGGAAGATTTTTGGAGTGATGTTTGTGCGCGTGATGCGTGACTGCACATGTTGGAATCAAGTTAGCGCCTGCGCCGAATCAAACGCGGTGTTTACGCGCTTTCAAGTGGGGTGTGCAGGGAGGATGATCTCAACGAGACGCCATATTGGAATGCGAGTGCGTTTCGGATGGCTGACATTCCGCTGACCCTCGGCTGAGTGGGTGGCTGTGGGTGGGCGGAAGTCAAGACCATGTTTCCGCTTGGAATGCGATGACGACTCGAATTCACTTTTTTTTATATCCACCATAATTTTCGCCTGTCCCTCATCCCTCCTCCCGCACCCCCTTCCTCACGAATATGTTATGTTCGAACCATGGCTCGAACATACTAAAAGCGCATGCACAACGCAAAAAAAAAAAAAAAAATGTGAAACTTCCGGTAAACAACGTCATTTCTTCTACAAAATATTTAAAACGCGGTTTTTCGTATTAAATTTTCTTTAAAAAAAATCGTTTTGGTTCGTTTTCAAAAACGCTTTTTATGAAATTTTATTGAAGTTTAATTTTAAAAAAATAAGCAAATCGAATCCCTGTATATTTTTAAGGTTAAAAACACAAAACAATAAAAAAAATTTCGAAAAATGAATAAAATAATTAAAAAAGAAAAAGCACATTAGATTTTCAGAAATTTTAAATTCAATAATAGTTATTTTTGAGGTTAAGTTTTGCGCATTTAACATCATCCCTAATGACGTAATAGAAAATGAATCAGGCGCATGCGCCGTTGGCGTTTTATTCGCGTTCCTCAATTTCCCTTCTTAATAGCTCGTAAAATTTGCTATTTCAAGCATAAAAGACTTTGAAAGATTTTTATCATTAACTTTTCCCCACCCACCTACCCAAAAGCCACCACCCCCGAATCCTCATTCCCTCCTTCCCCCATTAAACGCCACCCCGCGTAAAACGATTCGCTTTAATGAGCGCCATAACTAATTCCTTCGCACCTAATACCACCTTCCTCCACCGGAGATGGTGGTGGCGCTACCGTTTCCTTGTTCAAAAATAATAAAGAAAAAAAAAAAAGCAACTAAAATCCCTCCTCCCGCTACTAGACATTTTTCCAGAGACTAATTTAAAGAAAAATGCGGCGGCGACACCTAACGACCGACTGAGAAACTAAGGCATGAAAAATTACGTCGCTTTTTTAGTTACATCATCACTTCAATGGCGCTTGATCGGGTGAAAACA